>JAMPIV010007131.1:0-72656 GCA_024509875.1 Oreohelix idahoensis | reverse complement strand
AGGTTAATCTGTGCGGACCATATAAAAATATGTACGCAAACAGACTTCATACTTTCTGGAGAGAACTTCTATTCTTCTTCTTACCAACTATCATCACACCAGAAAAAACCTTTTGCTACATAGTGTTCCTAATGCTATATAATTTCAAGGAATGTTACAAGAAAGAGAACAATGAATGGGACCCATTGTTTACAAGCATTTCAGTTTTATAAGTGGAAATAATATAAAATGGGAATAACATTCCTTATGAAAACAGTTCTCTAACGTGAAACAGAAGGGGTGGGGCGATATGTAGTTTGTAATGGCAGGACTTAGGGCGTATTTCAGGGAGGTGCACAGGAGGCGCAAGATGGCGGGGTGACTTTTTAATATATGGAAAAATCAGGAGGCGCGCAGGAGGCGCAAGAATGGCGGGGTGACTTTTTATATAAGGAAAATCGGAAAATCAGGAGGCGCGGCAGGAGGGCGCCAAGATGGCGGGGTGGACTTTTTTATATATAGGAAAATAAGGAGGCGCGCAGGCGGTGGGCAAGATGGCGGGATTGAAGATAACAATGAAGAGGTTAATAGGAAGCCTAATATATGGATGGCGGGATGACTTTTGTATAAAAGGAAAATGTGGTGGCGCTCTTTGTGGTGGCACGTGAGCAATTATATATTCGTAATATATTATGTTGTTGTATGTGTTGTTTTTTAGTATATCATAGCCAACACTTAGGTAGTTTTCTGGAGGTGTTAGACAAACAAGAGGAGGATAATAGTTAGACGACATATTTTACAACAATTAGAGGCTATATTTAGATAACAAGAAGACGATAATAGGCAGAAGTTAATAGGAAGACGGTATATTTAGACTTTGAGACTTGAGATACTAGGAAGACGATATATGTAGACAATATGACGACGATAACAAGAAGAAGTTAATAGGAAGACGATCCGCTATATTTAGACATATCATTTATATACATATTTTACAACAGTTAGGACGATTATTTAGACATACGAACAGTTATATATAGGTAACAAAAGAAGAATTTTAGTTAATTTTTTTGGTACCAGTAGCTGGATAGGTATTCGTGCTTGGTGGTTGTAGTCGGTCAAATTCGGCTTGGATTTCACCCTGTAATGTCAAGAAATGTTCAAACTCAGGGCGAGTTAACGTAATGCCGTGTTTGGTAGGAAACTTGAGGTAGGATTCACCAAAATATTTTCGCACGTGCAGTAAAGGTTGACCTCGGTAAACACTTACAGACGCAGCCTTCAGACCACTAGCCAAAGGTTTAAGCATTTCATCACTTCTCTTGATGTAGACCCAGTTGGTGGGAGCAGTCATTTTCAACGAGATGTATCTGTCGTTATCACTGCGTTAATAAAGTATGAGTGTCTCCAAGTGTTTATATGGGAGAATACCAGTTCAATCTGGTTTTTTTTAGACGTGCCCTAGCTAGGATTTGATTCGTCGAAAATCGATCGTGTGAGCAGACTCGTGTGTTAGCCAGGTCGTGATTCGTCGATGTATTGCGTGGGAACAATGACACATGGACGTGTTGGTGTGGGTAGAAACCCGATAGCAAAAAATACACACACCTGTCTATTGACCTCTTCCTTTGTTTATAAAAGCCATCTGCTGGTTCCTCTGACTAATCGAAAAATTAATCGATCGTTGGCGTGTTGGCTAGCCGAAAAGGGTAGTAGCACGCATTGCATAGTACCACCTCGTGTTTTGATCAAGATGAAATAAATGGCGTAGAGCCCACAAACGTTGGTGACTACATCTAGTAAATATCTGGCGTTGTAGTTAACAGGTCGAGTAGAGTTTCTGGCTATAAAATTAATCAAGTCCGAGTGTATAGGTGGTAGGCCAAAAGAATCAAAATATTCAAAAGTACCAAGTCCGTTATAATAAAGAGCGACCCAGTGGTCACCCGGGCGATAGCTAGGGTCAGTGTTGATGACGAAAGCAGCCGTCTTGGTCGGATCGATGCGTTGAGGTAATTGGTCACGAGCTAAAACTTTAACGAGCCCAGTTCGTTTAACAAATATGTCTGACAGGAGGATGGTGCGTATCTCGTCTGTATTCATTGTCTAAGTGGTGTAGTCTGTCAAAACTTGGCGCGATTTCGAGATCTCCAAGATCGAGTCTTACCAACGGGCTGATCACCCGTTTGCCAGTTACTTCGATTACGGAAACAACAGCAAATGGATTGATTTGCCGTTGCCCTAAAGACGCCAATAGGCGTGATGGGAAACAATGGCAAAGAAAACCTATCTGCTGTTGCCCTAAGACGCCACTAGGCGTAATGGCCACTGACTGCTTTGACGGTCAATGGCTAAGGACGGAAGAAGAAGAAGAAGAAGAAGAAGATCGAGTCTTGCTCGGCGTAGACGAGGACCTGTAATGGTTCGGGTGTGACCTCGGCGAATTTAAGTTCTATTGAGACTGGGCCCGACGTGGCCATCTCAAACTGGTCACCGTCTAGTAGACTGGGGGTGAGGTCAAAGGCGTATAAGGCGTACCCATGCTTAAAATGTCTATACTCGAGATCGTTGCCGGCGTCTTTACCAACCAGGCCCATAGCTAGATTCGTCGCGAAGAAGGCTCTCACGTTCTGGTTGTGTTCATAATCCATGGACAAAGGCTTGCCACTGACTGTTCTGCCGTCCGCGCTGACATTCAAATATATCAGACCAAAGGTAGCGAAATTGAACGGATTAGACGTGTACGACCCGTTAAAAGCAGACGAAGTGACTAGACCAATCACGATCCGTGTGGGTGTTTGACTGAGAAACAGATTATCCTGCATGTGCGATAGCATACCTCTAGGGATAGAGAAAGTTTTTAGCACAACTCGTTTCAAGGGGTACTTGGCATTACCTCGCACCAAGGCTTTCTCGTGGGCTAGAGAGACGGCTGGGTTTAATTTGGCTTTCCGGACAACCAAGGCCACATAAGTTATAATAGATTTATAACCAGCGGTGGGGTCGTGTCCCAGCACGTTGAAGGCAACTTTAGACGGCGTGAGTTTTACTTTAACTGTCACACCATTTAACAGGTAACGATCTTGAGCGAAGATATCTGAATGTAAACGACCCATCATATCAATCTCCGGAGAACCAGCCGCTACATGTCGACGCAGTCTTAACCCGTTGTTATTGTCACCAATTGTGTCCGTAATAAAATTTGGCGTGTCTTTGTAAAACAGAGCCGACGTCAGATGGCCTCGTTTGGGTTCCTCCCCGTAATTCAACGTGGCTTCCAGGTAAGCTCTATAAGGGTAGGTGTTCTCGCTGGGTGTAATCAGCGTGTCGTTCAGTGAAACGTCGACTTGGGAGAATAAACTGTGCAGGTAATAGTTGATCGGGGCCACCTCTGCGTCAGCGGGTAATACGCCACCATTAGCTAACGTAATTTTGGAGCGCACGTGCAGAAAAGTATTGAACAAATCTAGATATTCCTCACCGTTCCCCGAAATTACAAATTCCACCGGGGCTCCGGGGGCTAAGGCGGCCAACGGATGTATCTCCACAAATTGTCCCTCTTCTACGGCTGTCTGCGTTGGTGGCACGCTAAACAAATCTAAACCACTGTGAAGACACTCGCACGAGTTGGGGTGAATAAGCGCCATCATTCAAATATATCAGAGTACCTTCGCTTCTTCTGGTGAGAATGAGAAGGTCGAGCTCGGTTACTGCGTTTTATGCGTTTCGGCTCGCCAGGTGGGGCAGCTCTCGTTTTTCTTTTTCTTCTAACCCCGCTACCTGATTGGTTAGTGGTGAGGTGTTCAACGGCTCCCTGTAATAAACGTTGATCCGACTCCTTGGCTCGTTCGCAAAATGCCTCACCAACATTTCTGCCGGCTAACGCATCGCTCGCGATTTGTAGACTGGTCCCAAGCCCTTCTCTCAGTAAAGCTTTGCCTCCAGTTTTTAGCCACGGGAGAACCATGCGACCGAGTCCGCCGAAAAAACTACACAAACCATGTCCTCTTTGACTTCTGCCTCCGATAAACACTGGCATCCCATGGCCAGCTTGGTTGCAGTAAAACTCCTCATACATCTTGGGGTTTCGTCGGATGGGTACGTGTCTGACCATTTTTCTATTCAAAATCAAACCGTCTGTGAGTTCGGAAGTGTAATGTCAACACCGAAGCTCCGCTAGTGAATGGGATAGTCTTACCCTGATCGTTAGTTAAAAGGATTCCCACCGCGTCAAACGAAAAACGGCTCAGGGGTACGTAGTGGAGTTTGTCTTAAATCCTGAAAACAGAAGCGGTAGTCCTATCCAAAATAGGAACAATCCGTAACAAAGGGACAGAGGCATCTCCAACCGGTCTCGCCGCTACGAGATCGCAGTACACGTATACATTTTTCATGTCGCTATCCATTTGTACTTCAGTCTCGCCTCGTAGTACTGGGTCGATGTCTGTGGCGAGCGAGGCAATAAAACCTAACATGGGTTTCAACGTCTCGCTAATTCTAACTTCAACCTCCGGATCATACAGATTCAAGGTGGCCTTATTATTGTTAAAATGGAATCTAACTCGGGCTTTTTCATCCACATCCGTGGCTAAAAGCAAACGATTCAACTCGTCGATCAGCGTGTCGGGTGACGTGTATAGACCAGCGGGCAATGTGAGTAATATAGACTCATCTTCTTTGTTGGGAAAGTAATGTATCCATACATCATCCTCTAGCACGTTAAAATAACTTTTGGGAAATTGAATCTGAACCAAACCGACCTCGTAACGCGAAGTCAAGTCTATAGTCTGTGGTAATTTGACGAAAATGTGACCGGCGTTATTGTTTGGGTATATTTTCATCGAGGCATTGCTGGGTAAAGTCACGTAAAAACTCATCCTACCTTAGGGTTAGATAACATATAACCCAGACAACTGCTCATTAAAGCGATCCAAAACTTGCCGTCTGGTCCCTCTGCGTTGCTCCGACTCAGATTGAATAACGAGACACCGATGACGACATATATAACGATCATCTGACAGATGAAAACGATCTCTAGTCGCTGGACTAGTTTCCCAAAAAAAAAGGCCAGAACGAGGTTCTCGCGGTCTTGGGAGGGGGTGGCCGCAAAACTGGGGTGCTCACGTCTTCTTCAATATCCATCAGTCTCGATATCTCGCTAGCTGTTTGGACGAAATCCAGCTGTTGAATGACGAGTTATATCGGAACCATTTGACTAAATACTCTTTTACACCCCTGACATCTCGGCGTTCCTCTAAAATGGACTCGATTCGATAAACTATCTTGTCACCGACTCGCTGTAGCTCTTCTTGGTAAAAAGAACCTTTCAGTTTCTCACCCGAATCGTCTTTAAGGATGTACGTGACCGGTCTTGTTTGGTTTAGTCGACTGATCGTAAACAACTTTTCTGTCCAAGCCGGCGTATAACCCTTTTTAAAAGTTTGTCTGGCTTGGGCGATCCGCACGCGATCACCAGCTTTAAAATAGACTTTTCTACCGACGACGTCAGGGGTCGAGTACAATGTACCCCACACCTCTTCTTGATTGCTCGGGGTAACTTCCACCGGCGCCATCTTAATACTCAGATGATACGAATAATTGTAGTTGTGGACCAGTTGTTGTATCACGTCGACGTAGCGAAGAGTGTTGGTTTTGGTAAAGTAACGCCACGTTTTTTCTTTGAGGGTTCAATTAAACCTGTCGACGATAGCTGCTTTGGTGTCCTCATTCTCCGTAGTGAAGAAATGGACTTTCTCATCTTTAAGAAACTTTAAGAATGTTTTGTTGATGAACTCACTGCCTTTGTCTGTTTGAAAATGTATCGGTTTGCGACTGTTAAAAAACGGTTTTTAACCGCTGCTACTAACGCTGTCCCAGTCTTGTTTTTCAACGGAACAGCCCAAGCGAATTTACTAAACACATCGATACACGTTACTAGATAGGAATACCCATCGTTGAATTTCTTTAAAACCTCGCAAGTCAATTAAATCAGCCTGGAACTGTTGATCGATACCACCTGCAATGGTAGTGCGTCTCTTAAATTTTCTGCTCACTGGTTTGTGTAGGGTGTAACTGTCCTGATGACCTAACCACTCTTCAATTTTTTTACGACTATGTTTGGTACTACGTTGTAAGGCGGCAATTCCTCCATAAGATCCAGGGCGTTTTGGATCGTAGTAATGTTGTTTTAAAAAATCTACGATGATTCTCGCAATTTACTGTTCACCACCTTTTTTCGATTAGCGGGTGTGACGGGTGGGGACTGAGGAGTTTTGTCGACGACCTCGTCTTTAAGTACAGTGGGTAGTTCGCTGGTTTGTAATGGTGGTGGTTGTTTAATATCCACGAGACCCAGAGGTACGTGACTGTACTGTTCTAGTCGAGTCAAATAACGCTGTAGTGTTTGTTGATAAAGTCTAGCCTTGTCAGTCACTGGCAGATCTTCTCGATCCAAAACTAGTTGCATTTGAGAATCCAATTCTCCCATGTTATCTCTTAGAGCATCAGGTGGTCTATAGGGTTTTTGAGCCTCTAACAAACGAGGATCCATCAAAATCATTTTCTTAGCCATCTAAAAGAGTCCTCTTAGTACAGTTAGTATTAGAGTTAACAACGCAGTTAAAAAAACCTCCAGTTTGTAAAAATTGTTTTCGTCTTTTGAGCGACAATTTTTTCTTGGTAAGCGCTCGCAGGGTTTTTGTAACGACGCATACGTCTCTTCTGAGGGGGTGTCAGTGTAACGTTACCTTTTAAAACGTTGTGGCAACATTCACAGAGTGTTTCTACCAGCTCGGGTGATGATGTTTTCATAACAGCCTTGATGACTGGTGGTTTGGCCGTACCTAGAAATTTTAACATGTCAGCATGTTTTTTTACTTTTTCTCCCATCTCGTTACTTTGGTACGTAAACAATTTGTTGCTCGTCTGGGAATATGTGCGAACGAAGTCTCAAATTGTCTGGTGTGTCTTGGCGAAGATCGGTTACCAAATAGCCATGTGGGACCGATGTCGCGTCTTTAAAACTCTCTTGGACATAGGCAGTTTGACCTGGGTACATCTGTTTGGCTAGATTAACAATCTGCGACCTATCGCGTGGATTTTTGAAAAGTACGATGTAATGAGAATTCAAACTAATGGTTCTGTGTTCTTTGTTCTTGCCAAATAAATTTTGCACAAGATAAAATACGCTTAAATTGCGATGATGACTTGATTTTGTATATAATTTAGTTACTCGTTCATCTGTTTCGTTCATGAGATCATCGATAATTACCAACCGTCTCTTATCACCTGTCCACTGCTCAATATCGGGCAGTCCTTCAATAAACTGAACTCGTCATTGACTTGTATAGGGGTTGATATTCCCCGTAACACCATATAATCTTTTCAGGTACGGCTGTTACCATATCTTTGATATGTGTTAGGAAACGATGGACAAAAACAGTCTTTCCACTAGAACTAGGGCCTGAGATTAAACAAGTGAACGGATGAACCCAACGGGGGTCCATAGTTAAGAATGATAGATTACACTTACAACCAGTTATTTTATATCAAAGACACAACGTGCAAACATTGTGAGAACCCCTTTTCAAGAACGTAAGATTCGTGCTAAAAACGTGAGAACCTTTGGTGTAAAACAATGTGAGAATCCCTGTTTCCAGCATGTATTGAGAATTTAAAAAACGTGAGAATCACTGTTCTACATTGTGAGAATCATGCTAATAATCACGAGAATCCCTGTTTCCAGCCTGTATTGAGAATCACTGTTCTGCAATGTGGGAACCTTTGGTGTAAAACAATGTGAGAACCCCTTTTCAAGAACGTAAGATTCGTGCTAAAAAACGTGAGAACCTTTGGTGTAAAACAATGTGAGAATCACTGTTTCCAGCATGTATTGAGAATTTAAAAAAACGTGAGAATCACTGTTCTACAATGTGGGAACCTTTGGTGTAAAACAATGTGAGAATCCTTATTTAACTAATATATAAAACTGTATGTTTTCCGAAGAACATAAATATCTCTGGGGATTTGTTTTTATACCGGGAGACATTTTAAAAAGAATGGTTGATTTTGATGTCTTTGTTTCTCTTTCTCTTTTAATATATATGTTTTAGATATTTAGTCTAAAAAAATATGTTTGTCTTTCGCTACGGAAAAGTCTAAAGAATATATTATTTATTTTTGTAAACATTTGTTAAAATGTGCTCGCAAAGAAAAACCATATGTCTTTCTTTCTCTCTCTCTTTCTCTCTCTATCTCTCTCTCTCTTTCTCTCTCTTTCTCTCTCTCTGTCTCTCTTTCTTTCTTTCTCAACTTGTCTGTGTTTCTCACTTTATTGTTTATTTCAACATACTTGTTAGATATTTTTGTAAACCGATGTTAAAATGTGTCTAATGCCTTTCTTTTTCGTCAGCACATCTGCCCGTATCACAAATAAAACCTCGCTATGGTGGAACGTTTTACAAACCGATTCAAATTATATACATCTGTCCCTGAGTAAATGATTGCTAACGAGTTTTCGCTGTGGATCAATTGTCGTACGTGACTGGATGTCCAAACGGGAGACGAATGACTAACTGAAATATTTGTCTAATTATTTTATTACAATGCGAAAAACTCTTTTTCAGAACACCTGCACTGATTGAACATTGTTGAGCTACTTCTTATACAACCGCTATCGAGTCCGTTGTTTACTCACAATACCGGGCGTGCAGATCTCTGCAACATAAGCACGTACAGCTGTCATTCGATCTCATTTTCCGATCACGATCGTAATTATCCAAACAACACCTGCACAGTAATTAAACATTGTTGCGACAGTTGTTAAACAACCTCTATCGATCCCGTTATCGTTCGAACCAAATCATCGCGAACAGGTGGTTATACATTTGGTATGTCGAAGTCCGTTATGTTACGCGCGTTTGTCTCAAAACCTCGATATAATGAAACAGATGCTTTAGACATCTCATTGAATTATCAGAACTCGTTGCGGAAATATCTCTCTGAAAGACCAAAACTTCTGAAAAAAAGAACCACTTGTTTTGTCATATCAATTAACTGTTACAGCGTATGTATTTTTTTATACTCGTCTGTTAAATATATTTGTTAAATATCTGGCCGTTTGTTGTTCGGAATATTTTCAGACACTGTGAGGTCTACGCAAAGGTCTAAATATGTGTATTCGTTTTTTTTCCCTATAATAGGAAGTTAAAATATTTTACGTGTTATATAGAATTTTTATATAGCTGTTTTCGTTAGGATACCCTAAATAACTTTAAAAATATCTGTTTTTTTGGTCCTCTGTGTTAAGCTGTTAAAATATCTACATCTCATGTCTCTATTTAATAACATTATGAAAAGGTTTTAGTTGTTTTTATTATTCGTGTGTTGTATTAAATATCTGTTTTGTATTTAAAAGATATGTCTGTGCACTAGCCAGTGTTGCTAAAAATCTGTTTCAAAATATTATTAGTCTAACTTGTTATTTTTATCTGTGTGTTATGTTAAATCCTGACATGTGTGTATGGTTTAGCTAAGTTAAGACTTAATCGAGTTATTTTTTATGTACTAGGAAAAAAAGTCTTGGTTCTGAAAAAAGTTCCTTAGTTTAAAACTTATCACATAAGAAAAGATAATAAACACTATATTACTATAAACCTAACATATACAAAATAAATAAGGACCCGAGTCAGTACAAACTACCTATTCGGTCAGTGAAAATTAAAAGCATACTAGCTTAGAAAAATAGCGTATTTTGGTTTTTAAAACAATACTGAACTATACATGGAAAAAGATAGAGATAATATAGTATAAATACAAACTACATATTACATTAAGTCACCTTGCTATAACCGTGGTTGAAACTAACATACACTTTAATAAATACTTATATTTTCGTTATTTTAAAAGAAAGGGAAAATCATCACTGTCTCGTGAACATGTTGGGTTTTAAATCGATATCTTGTCTGACACAGCGCGCGCTGGGGATTTCTGTACTCAGAAGCTGTTTCTATAAAGAACTTCTCATAGTAACTATAAACATATTACTTTAAAAATAAATAAGGACCCGAGTCACTACAAACCACCTAACCAGCCAGTGAAAATTAAAAGCCTAATAGTTTAGAAAATATTATATTTTTGGCTTTAACAGTAGGCCTACAGAACTATACAAGACCTTGCTATGGTACAAACGAGATTTATCTTAAACGACAGATCGTCACTTGTCTCGTGAGCGCGTGGTTTTTAAATCGATATCTTTTCTGACACAGCGCGCGTGGGGGATTTCTTTCACATAGAATAAGAAATAAGACTGTGTTTTATTCTCTCTCTCTTTCTCTCTCTCTCTCTCTCGCTCTTTCCCTTTCTCTCACTCTTTCTCTTTCTCTCTCTCTTTTTCTCTCTCTATTTAACTGATTGTTACATATATTTAAATTTATGTGTGAGTAATGTTTTCTTGTTTCTATTCAACAGATGTCATCAATTCAAGGCTACGCTTGTTCGATCTGTAGTCGTTCGTTTACGAGGAGTCGTGATCTATCCAGACATATGACAACGGTCCACGCTGACAAGAATCACCCCTGTCGTGTCTGTCCTCAAAACTTTGCAGGACCTGAGGCATTACAACAACATATCAACATCTTTCATGGACCCGGTGCACCACGTATAGACACCCCAGTGGGGACCACCACTGCACCGGGGTCCGGTAATGATATAGACACACCAGTGGGGACCACCACTGCACCGGGGTCCGGTAATGATATAGACACCCCAGTGGGGACCACCACTGCACCGGGGGCCGCTACAAGAATCGCTGTTATAAACCCCTCGGTGGGGAGCACCACTGCAGCTGGGCACAGTCTCACGTGTGCTCGCTGTGGCAAGACATACAATCTACGTGATAATTTAGCATGTCACATCAAGACAGTGCACTCACTACCATGTTTTTCTTGTGACCTTTGTGGTAAAGACTTTACCCGTGGTGATAATCTACGGGTCCATATAAAACAAATACACCCCACCCCTAACCAGCTTTCGACTTTAAAACAGAACCCAGCAGGTGCCACACCAGGCACCACAACATCATGCCCCACAACAGCGCACCAACAGACACTAACAGCCGGTGCCACGTTAGACTCATCATCATCAACCTCGAGAATGCCAGTAGCGCACCAACAACAGACACTAACAGCCGGTGCCACGTTAGACTTATCATCATCTGGTGCAGCAGGGACCCCAGCATCATCGACGAACCAAGCATCATCATCAGACACAAAAACATTATCATCATCTGCTGCAGCAGGGACCACAACAACTTCCACACTTCCTTCAGGACCCACTTCAAATCCCATCCCAAGCTCTTCAACAATTCCCCCACCAAAAACAGGCCAGACCAAGAAACGTCCCATGCATAGTACCCACCAAACCCATATAAAAAAACCCCGTCTGCCCACTGAAGAAGACAGTTTACAAGACTTACAGGCTGACATAAGACAAGTCTACACTGATAACTGGGACGCGATAAAAACACACTCCAACAAACATAAATATTTATCAACATTCACTTTCTTCCACAATAACGAAAATATTAACTGGGCCCGTCTCTTGCTCCCTTTGCACAACAAACAAAACGCTTCAAAATAAACTACAGTTTCCACATCATCTTAAGACACAGAGAAACAAACGAATTAAGATTCTTTCACTCTTCGCATAACAACGCGGTCGTCTTAGATCAACCCCACTTAGTCAACAACATTACAGATTTCAAATCTTTTCTCTCACAATTACACGATAGCGATATTGTCACACAAGCACAATTAAACAGACCAAACACAAAATATTTTGTCGAAGCAATTCCAGCCAAGTCTTTCTATCTATATCACATTCAAGACTTTCCCATTGGCTGCTGCTTACAAGACATCCCCTCTTTCATCACGGACAATAACCACATAAATACACTACAACAGGACTCAAACTTACAACCATACAGTGATAACTTTTGCTTTTTTAGATGTCTAGCCGTTTTTAGGGATGGTGCCGTTAAAGATGTTAGAAAACCAACGCGCCGGCTAGTCGAACAGTGGCAAACACAGCAGCGACTTACGTCCCTCATCGATTTCCCCGGGGTTAGTTTAATCGATATGCCCCAATTAGAAAAATGTTTCAACGTAAATATTGACATTTTCGAGTTTGACGACGCACAGACCCTGACCCCCAAACTTAGAGGTAGCGATAATTTTCAGGATACATTGCGTCTGTTAATGTTTAAAAATCATTTTATGTACATAGCAGATATCGATAGGGCCAGTAACTCTTTTTCGTGTCCCGAGTGCGGTAAGTTGTGGGAGGAGTATTATCGACTGGCGCGCCATGAAAAGACTTGTACCGGCTCTAAGCGAAGAGAAACATTTAAAGGTGGTGTCCATTCCACACCAGATACGGTTTGGGAAATAATCAATGAGCTGGGCATAGATGTCGACACAAAATTCGTCTTCCTATTTCGAGCCACATTTGACTTTGAATGTTATTTTGAGAACAGTGTAGAGTCAAGTGGTAATGCCACTACCTACACGGCCAAACACGTGCCCCTGTCGTGTTCGGTGGCTTCTAACGTCCCCGGTTTTGAAGCCCCCGTGTGTTTTATCACAAAGGGTGATCCACAAAAATTGGTCAATAGGATGGCTCGTTATCTGATCAAAATTGCCGCGGCCTCTTATGAGATTCTGCGTGCGAATTTTGACGATGTTTGCACCCAACTCGGGTCTGGGGAGCTCCTTGGTAGATTAGAGGGTTATTTGGGGCAGCTACCAGTGTTAGGTTTCAATTCGGGCAAGTACGTCGTTAACGTAATCAAACCCTTTCTAATCAAATATTTCATGGGGAAGACTTCAACTTTTTAGTCAAGAGAAACAATAATTTTATGTGTATTGCCACTAGCGAGTTAAAGTTTTTAGATATAGTCAACTACTTAGCCCCGGGGTTTAGCTATAGCAAATATCTGGCTGCGTACAACGTTAAAGAAACCAAAGGCGTTTTCTGTTATGAATATATTACCGATTTAGCAAAGTTAGACGAAACGGCGTTACCACCCCACTCGGCATTTTTTTCCAACCTTAAAAACACTAATATTTCCGTCGACGAGTACGCCGAATGTCAGAAGGTGTGGGCCGAGAACCACATGACCACGTTGCGCGACTTTCTGACGTGGTACAATAATAAAGACGTGGTCCCCTTCCTAGCAGCGTTAGACCGACAAGTTTGTTTTTACGCGGATCTAGGCGTAGATATGTTTAAAGATGCGATCTCCGTGCCCGGTGTCACGTTAAAATATCTCTTCAAAACCCTCCCGTCCAACGTCTTGTTTTCTTTATGTTCGAAGTGGGAGGCAGATTTACATAACACCTTGCGCCAACACATAGTCGGGGAACCTTCCATAATATTCCACAGGTTCCACGAGCAAGGCAAATCCCGCATTAGAGGTGGCAAAACGGTTCAATCCATTAAAGGTTTTGATGCCAACGCCCTTTATTTGTGGGCAATAATGCAGAAAATGCCCACTGACTTTCCCGTTAGACGGTACAGGGAGGATGGTTTCAAGCACCACAAACTTCACAAATATACCGTGCAGTGCCGCCATTATTTGGCTTGGGTCTCCCACCAAAATAACGTGACCTTAAAAACCCAGTTTAACGGCCGTGAGATGTCGTTGAGTGATAGGCACATTAGGGTAGACGGTTGGGATAAAGACTCTCGTACCGCCTACCAGTTCCACGGTTGTCTATTCCACGGCCACCCTAACTGCCCACTAACCGCCGGTCGTGACGTTAACCCAGTCAACAACATATTATTGGCTGTGTTGTACGCAGCGACACTGACAATAAGTTCTTATTTGAGGCAGGAATGTAACGTTACCATTGTCGAAATGTGGGAATGCGAGTGGCAGGCATTGAAGAAAAACCGACCCATCAATCCGTCGTTTTCTGAACGCCACCTTCCCTACCCAGAAACCATCTTACACCAAATGTCGGTATCCATTAACAGAAAAACAGATTCTCGCCTCGGTGCTAGACGAGACCTTGTTTGGTCTAGTCGAGTGTGACATACATGTCCCCGACTCTCTAAAAGAACATTTCTCTGAAATGACGCCTATTTTTAAGAATGTCGACGTCACGAGGGAAGATATTGGACCTTTCATGCGGGAATACGCCGAAAAACATAAACTCCTGACTACCCCCAGATGGACATTGATCGGGAGTTATGTGGGCAAGAAAATTCTGTTGGCGACACCTCTGCTTCAATGGTACCTAACCAAAGGGTTAGAGGTCACCTGTATCTACCAGGTGATTGAGTATACACCCGTGACGTGTTTCAAGCAGTTTGGGGACACTGTTTCGAACGCTCGTCGACAGGGTGATACTGATCCTGCCTATGCCATTACCAGCGAAACTATGAAACTGTTGGGTAACGCGGCCTACGGCAAGACATTAACCAATAAGGCGAAGCATGTGGATGTCTCGTACACGACGGGAGAGGGTACCTCTAAATTAATAAACTCACCCCGATTTAGAAAAATGACGTTAGTGACGGACGACATATTCGAAGTAGAAAAACTTAAACAGACAATTAGTTGGGACCTGCCCGTCCAGATAGGATTTTTCGTCTACCAATACGCTAAATTACGCATGTTAGAAATTTACTACGACTGTCTAGATAAATTTGTAGATAGGTCAGATTTTCAGTTATGCGAGACGGACACAGACAGTCTTTACTTGGCCCTTAGCGCGAATAACTTAGCGGACGTTGTTAAGCTCGCTATGCGACGAGAATTTTATAGCTCCTACCACCAGTGGTTCCCCGCCGAAGTATGACCCGACCATAGACCCGTTTTCGTCGCTACCGAGGGTAAAACACGCGCCCTTTGTCAAAAATGCCGCGAACAAAAATTATACGACAAACGGACACCGGGCCTTTTTAAATTAGAGTACGAAGGCAGAGGGATGGTTTCCCTCTGTAGTAAGACGTATCACTGTTTTGGCGACTATGACAAAACAACCACCAAAGGATTGAACAAACACCACAACAAAGTAGACAAACACACATTCTTGGAAGTCCTCAACACACAACAAGCACAGGGCGGGAAAAATATCGGGTTCCGTGCACACAAATCATCCATCTACACCTACGAACAACACCGCAACGCCCTGTTTTACTTCTACATCAAACGACAGGCACATCCCGACAACGTCACCACATCACCCCTCAACATCTAAACTGTCTTCCACTATGTACACAGATACCTACAGGTATATACATAAACTCTCTAATTCTTATGACGTGACAACTCCCCTCAAGGTCTGGCCTGCAGCTGTACCCCGGTGATATTGTATAAAACATCTGTGAAATATTTTGAACATACTAGCTTTCCTATATAAAATATAATTATTTTTCAATTATACAATATCATTTGATAAAAAATTACTGCACAATGTATACTCATGTAATGTTAAAAAATACTATATATGTACTCCTATATATATATATATATATATATATATATATATATATATATATATATATATATATATATATATATATATATATATGTTTTGCTACTACAAAAACACTATTGAATATAAAATAAAACTATATTAACTAAAACGCCTTTTTGTTACCTATATCGTCTGTCGTATGTCTAAATATATCGTCTAACTGTTCGTATAACTGTTGTAAAATATGTATATAAATATATGTCTAAATATATCGGATCGTCTTCCTATTAACTTCTTCTTGTTATCGTCTTCCTATTGTCTAAATATATCGTCTTCCTATTATCTCAAGTCTCAAAGTCTAAATATACCGTCTTCCTATTAACTTCTTCCTATTATCGTCTTCTTGTTATCTAAATATATCTATCTAATTGTTGTAACATATGTCGTCTAACTATTATCCTCTTCTTGTTTGTCTAACACCTCCAGAATACTACCTAAGTTGGCTATGATATACTAAAAACAACACATACAAAAACAATAATATATTACTATATAAAAAGTCACGTGCCACCACAAAGCGCCACCACATTTTCCTTATATAAAAAGTCATCCCGCCATCCATATATCGGCTTCCTATTATCCTCTTCTTGTTCCGCCATCTTGCCCCGCCTGCGCGCCTCCTGATTTTCCTTATATAAAAAGTCACCCCGCCATCTTGCGCCTCCTGCGCGCCTCCTGAACACGCCCTAAGTCCGCCATTACATACTACTGGCGATCTTAATATTTTCCACAGATTTAGGAATGAACTAACACTTACTGAAGACCAATTTATTACTGAGTGTCGTGGTTGAGTTAAAGGGAAGAGTATTTGTCGAGTTGGACAATAATAGTGAAGTCGACAATGATAGTGGACTGACAGAGTTATAGATTACACTTAGATAAGGTGTAAATAGGAGGTGGACTTGAGACAACCTGGAAGAAGATTTATCAAAATGATCTCTCTCTCCAAGCCTCAACACACTTATACTGTCTAAGCACCGCCTGCTCTCACTCTTTTCTCTGAATCATACATAGAGACTATAGTAAAGAGCTTGAAACAAGTTAATTATGGATGAAAAGGGTCGTGAACTGCGCATTAATAAATGTGTAAAATTTATTAAATGAATCAAATGTATGAAAATAATACATATCAGCACAAAAAAACATAAAATAATCATCAATAATCAAATACACATAAGCGAATATGAAAATACACCAACGAACACACTGACTACTAACATAAACCTGTAGAACACCGAGAAATGAAATAAACTGTCTGTCAGTCTGCCCGCTTTCGTGGGACCAAAGGTGCTAGCTCCAGGAAGTGTCTTACATGTAGCTATCCTTCAAAGTGATGGAATAATATACAAAACTTCCGTTGTAGGTGCTAAACGTTGGTGACCCCTAATTGCGCGAGGGGGACTGGAAGACTGTCTATCTCCGGCTGACCAAATAAACAAACTGAGCGTCAGTCTGTCCGCTTTCGTGAGACCAAATCCGCTAGCTCCAGAAAGTGTCTTACGTGCAGATGTCCTTCAATAAACTGCATAACTTCCCTTGTCGGTGCTAACTTTGGTGACCCCTAATTGTGCGAGGAGGACTGGAACTCTGTCTATCTCTCTGGCTGACCGCTCATAAGTGCGATGTTTTACATAACCCAGGAATACACCAGACGAAGCTATTTGGGGACAAAGAGTCCCAGGCGCTCTTATCCGGCGCTATTGATTGTTTGGCATTAAATCCGGTTTGGGCTGGCTTGACTGTGGTTTGACTGAGTGCCCCGTTTAGGCACACAGAGGCTGGTGATTGAAATTCTACTATAGACGCTGAGCTGATTGATATGCTGGAAGCCGCATTGCTCTGACTGGTAATCCAATAGGCGAGAAGGAAACTACTACTGCAACAGATGATTTCAGATTTTGCGTTGGCTCGTTGCATACTGCGTGAGCTTAATTTCCCTTTTTAGAGATTGGCGTTGACAAGGGTTGTATTTCAGGTATTGGGGTTTGACAACTCGTGATGCTAGCTGTATTCAGAAACTTTCTAGATCGAAGAGACTATGACGTTCTTCACCTGACTGGTTTCTTGCTCTAGCAATTCGGTATCCCTGAAACTGAGACCCAAAAGAGACACCCTTTACATCAAGCAAAAAATAAAATCACACTAACGTTATACAACCAGTTATGCTCCGCTCCTTCCACTCTATCAATTATCAGCATGTTCCTGCATAGGCTTAATATCTTTTGTACACCCATGTACCTGTCAGTAAATGTTCTGACATCAAAATCTACTCCTCTTCTCCCAATCTCAACATACAGGAAACCTAACCCTGTAGTTACAGCTGAGTGGATATGCCATTCATCTTACATCATTAAGTGAATTTACATAAACAGATTACAGCATTTGACATTACAAAAATAAATCGTATGTCCCTTTGGGGAAACACCCAGAAATGAATACATAGAAAATGCAATGTTCTAGCTATATTATACAGTTGTGACTGAATCATAAGATAAAATGTTTTCTATGGCTGGTGACTGCTTTCTGTGAAAGTATGACTAGTGTCTAGCTACACAAATCGGCATCTAATGATTTCACCCTGCCACTAGAAGTTTCTATCAAAAGGAATAAGTGACTATCTCCCATAATTCAGAGTTATAGCGCCTGCATCTCACTATTAAGTTTTAAGTGAAAAATCCACACCTCTGACATTTTCTTACAGTAATGACAGTTAATTGAGCCAACTCTTAACCCAATGGTAAGCATTGTATGGATTGATTCTACGCCTAGTAAGTATCTGTTATCGTAAGTTTATCATTTTACCTATTATAAACCATAACACTGACACCTGACTGTTTAAGCACCACTTAGCTAAGGCAGTAGACGGCGCAAAATTATCACTGAATTAATTTACCGGGAGAAATCCTCAAAAAATGAAGTAAGTCACATTCCTATCAGATATCTATAAAAACTAACATGAATATATCATATTATAAGAGCTGTCTACTCATCCCGAGGAATGACTAGAGATAGGCAAAAACATTTAGTTTTGGGTTAACGCCCCTGCCTAATTCTCATGATGGTCCATCTCGGGCAAGAAATATTCACGAGTGTGTTTGACTTATTAAGACTCTCTAGATTTATAGTTTACAAATAACGCTACCAGGACACCTGCATGGACTGATTCTACAGATGTATTGGCGTAATGCGTAATAAAGAGTAAGACAAAGGTTTCTCTAGAGACTACATCAGAATTCAACAACCGCGAGAAAGTTCCCTAGATAGACATAATATTATGAGAGCTCTAACTCGTCTAAGGGGCAAAACCCAGAGACTGACCGCGATTGTTATCTCCCCTGAATCGAAGATGAAACGGTTACCCAGGCCTCAAAGGGTACCATGCGCTAGCAGACCGTTTCTTCACGGACCCTCTAGCTCGTGATCAAACATATTTACCGACCGCACGAGTTCTCTCCCGCTAGCGATCAAACGCTTAAAGCGACCAGAGAAATTCCCCTGGTCGGACGGACCACAGATGCGTTTAGATAACATTACGTTAACTGACCGTTTCGGACCGGGGGGGGGGGATTTCTACTGAAGGCCAGACGTAACAAAGCGCGGGGTGGGTCTGAGAAGGGGGGAAAATGTAGGTAGAGTATGAAAGAAAAGAAAATACAAATGTCTAGGAAAACAGAACATTAAAAGGGTAATAAAATATGGAACGGAATGGTAAAATAAATTATAGTCACCGTGACACTGCGAGGTTCAAGAAATGTAATTCCTAGAACACTCCAGAGAAGAGCAGTAGATCTGGCTCATGAAGGACATTAAGGCATAGTCAAGACCAAATGTTTGGTTAGAGAGAAAATCTGGTTCCCCAGACTGGACAGAATGGTTGAAGAGACTGTTGCAAATTGTTTAGCAATTGAAAGTGGAGCATATATGACACCTTTGAAAATGTCTGAGCTTGCCAAAGCTCCCAGGACAGAGGTCTCTCCAGATTTTTATGGACCATTACCATGTGGACAGTATATTCTTGTCATGGCAGATGAATATTCAAGATTTCCAGTTGCTGAAATCATTAATTCCACTTCATTAAGAACAGGGGGGTAGAAAAGATGATGAGAAACCTCATGAAGGTCATTCAAACAGCCGCAGTTGAAAGGAAGTGCTGGAGACAACATCTGTATGCTTTCCTTAGAAATTATAGGGCAACACCTCATATGTCAACAAGCAAATCACCATATGAGCTCATGTTTCAAAGAAAGGTCTCGATTAAGATTCCAACAGTTGAACCCAAAGAGAGTCAACCAGCCTCATCTGACGTGCAGAGAAAAGATGCACAGGCTAAATTCAGAATGAAACAACATGCAGACCGTAGACTACGATCACAGCCGTCTCATCTAAAAGTAGGAGATTTTGTTTTAGTGCGACAAGAACAAAACAGCAAATTAACTCCGAGGTTTAATCCAGAACCTTACCAGATTACTAAAATTAGGGGAAACATGAAAGTGTTTCAGGCGGAGGCAGAGTTGTGACAAGAAATGTCTCGTTTTTCAATAAAGTCAACGAAAATCTGGCCACAGCGGCCAAAAAGAAATCGCAGCCAGATGATGATTACTTAGATGACATTATCAGTCCTGAGTTGCCACCAACTGCCACAGAACCAGCTGACGTCACCATGGACTACAACAGGAAATTACCGCAAACAGGCAGACCACCGCTTAGACACCGAAATGTCCAAAGACGTCTCAGTGACTATATTTTGTATTCACAATGACTCTCTCTGTCATTAGTGTTGTTTGTAGAAAAGTTTGAGTTTCAGTGTGTTTTTGTTATTCAAGAAAGGGGGAGAATGTAGTGTCCTATATTTAGATATGAGAAGAGAGTTACAGGATTTGGAATAATGGCCGTTGTGAGATGTTAGACACGTTTGTATCTCTGTGTGTAATAAATGTTAAGAACGAAAAGAGTCTAGCATTGGTTCATTTACAGGACTAAGATAGTATACCACAATGACGTTAAGAAGTAATTAGTTGTTAAACATGATAAATAACGACGTAAGAGGCAATGCTTTCAGTGGGAATGAATCACATCTTATGAGTCACGCAGGAATTTGCAGATGACATGCAGAGAATATTAGTTTATATTGCCTTGAAGAATATTCTAGATAAAGAAGAGTAGAGGGGGATAGACCCCTACCAAAATCATCATGTTGTTATTATTGGTTTGACATTGTAGATGCAAATATAGGCTGCTCTTGATGTAGCGGAAGGTATTATATGTGTGATGATGTCCTTTAACTTTTGCCCAAACGAGTTCAATTGGGTTTAAATGTGAATGATAAGGTGGCAGTCTCAAACACATATGGCCATGCTGTTGAATCAACTTGTCTATATGGAATATCTTGGTCTTTTGTGATTTCTTAACAAGGGACAGTAATTCAGGTTTCAGAAACCCCTCGTTAAATGGAATGTCTTCTTTTCTGAGCCAAATCTTTATAGCATCTTTTGTACTCGAAGATGTCGGGATTTTGTCTTCTTCTGCCACAGCGTTGTGGTATGATGCGTTGTCTATTATCAGACAGGATGGTCTGTCTAGGGACGGATGAAGAGTATTTTCACTCCACTCTCTAAATATGTTACCGTTCATCTCGGTATGATAGTCCCGGTTGTCCGTATAATTGGAAGTGAAAATAAGTTCAGCATTTTTCACTAGCCCATTATGTCTGCTGCCTGCACGTGCCATTATCAGACGTTGTCATTTTCCACTGGGTACACATCTTTTAATCGTTCCATCTGATAACTGCCACTCCTTTTCACTTGTGTGGTGTGCATTGATCCAAGTTTCATCCACATACACAATATCATAATCTTGATTACGCATTTCCCGTACTTCACGTAAATATTTACTTCTCATAAATACTAAGTGCGGCTTCTCGCAGATGACGTTACTTCCACTAGCGTACTTCCTAAACGTAAAGCCAATGCTTCTAACAGTTCTCCATAATGTTGATTTCGACACATCAATGTCATTGTGTGTTCTCAGCCAAATTTTCAGTTTTCTTAGTGTCACCGTTTGTTTGGAATTGAACATTCTACAAATCTCTCTTCTAATCACATCCCTGCCAAAACTATCTACTACTTCCTTTCTTCCTTGCGTCCTGGTATTGATTGAACTGAAAATTCCATTAGCTTTGAGTAATTGATGACATGAGCGTTTACTTAAACCCAAAGCGTGAATAGTTCTCTTTTCAGGATTTGAGAAACTCCGATACAGTTTACCACGCTTAACTTCTCTGCGGAAATATTTATACATCTTCTCTGCCATTGTATGCAGTGTAAGGAACTTGACTTTCATACCCATTGTATTACAGACCTAGAATACCGCACGATACGCTTATGCACTGAAATACACAATCAGTAGAACGGTAACTGAACGCACCGGAAGGATCAATGTAATGTTCAAAACAGTGCGATAGTGAGCTGAAACACTGGGAAAATGACGTGAAATGCGTTCAAGATGTTAAATCGAAATAGCGCACAAATATGAAGGGGTAAGCCCTCTCAATACATGGTTGGACTAGGAGGTGGTCGATTTTGTATACTTTAAATAAAGAAAATTTAAAACCATAAGTTTGTTAACGAGGAAAAAAATGTCCCCCTCGGGTCATAGCGATCATTAGGTCATATGCAAAGTTGCAACAATTACGATCAAGTGGTTGCAGAGATATTGAATATTAAACAGCGGCAAACATTGTGAAACGCACTATAGAGTAGAAATATAATTCTCTCCAGAATGTATGAAGTCCCAGTCACAGAGAAGTACACTGGCATCACTCGATATTGTGAAAGTATCTGGACTGAAAATATTCAAAGAACAGTCAGACCGTAATGCGCCACCTCCGCTATGTGACAACCTGCAATATTAATAACAATTCAACCAAACTCAATTTCAACTATACTGAATGAATAAAGTTGGTGAATACAATTTATTTATCCTCTTTATTTACATATATCTAATTCTGATGATTGTGTGTGACTGTTGATAAAAAAAATTAACATTTACATAAACCAAATTGGTGAAATCATTTACAGTTTTCACAAGTTAAACTAAAATGTCATTTTTTAGAATCTTCCAATTTGTTGGGTAATAGACTTCTTCACTGCCTTATTCCCTTTATAGCTTTCGCTAGTTTATCATGCAACCTGTCATCATAAAACTCTGCTTGACAGTTATCACTTCTTGGGTGCATGATTGTCACAAATATCACTCAACGTCTATGATAACACAGCCCTACAAAATACAAAAAAATTTTTGGTGCCAAACATTTTACTCTTGATTGTACATAAATGAGGCCTGCTCAATCCAAATATCCCATTTACTTGTCTGTAGCAGCTCTAGTTTTTGAGATAGCATACTTTGCTTACTTTAAAGTAAAACTAGGTGATCAGGACAAGTCTTGGGCTCCTCATAGTGTTTGCAAAACATGTGTTGAACACCTGCGACAGTAGACTTGTGGGAAAAGAAAATGTTTAAAATTTGGAATTACAAGGGTTTGGAGAGAGCCCAAGAACCACTATGATGACTGTTATTTCTGTGTTGTAAATATTAAGAGAATTAATGGAAAAAATCACAAAAAGTGGAAATATCCAGATTTAGATTCTACTAGGGCGACCTGTTCCACACGGAGATGACATACCAATTCCAAATTTCAGTCAGATTTCGGATTCCCTGCTAGAAGATGAGACAGCAGTGGCATGTGGAACGACAAGTGACAGTGATAGTGATTTCGAAGATGATTTTTCAGATGCTCAACGCTTCGACCAGCTTGAACTAAATGATTTAATCCGAGATCTATATCTCTCCAAGGACTCTTCAGAACTTTTGGCTTCAAGATTGAAAAAGAAACAAAAATTACTGACTGCTGAAACAAAGGTTACATTTTATCGCAGCAGAGAGCAAGGTTTTTATTCCATTCTTTTGTAAAAGAAAACAACCTTGTGTTTTGTACTAATGTAGGAGGTCTTGTTAACAAAATGGGTGTAAGTTATACACCAGATGAGTGGACGACTTTTCATTGACAGCTCTAAAAGGAAGTTTGAAGGGTGTTTCTCTCACACAATGGTAAACAAATATGGCTCAATTCCAATCGCTCATTCTACTACAATGACGGAGGAGTATGCTACAATAAGCACAGTTCTGGAAAAAATTGAAGTATTTAGAACATATCTGGATGGTTTGTGCTGATCTAAAAATGTTGAACATCTGGGTTGGCCAGAAAATGGGATGCACCAACTATCCATGCTTTATATGTTTGTGGGATAGCAGGGCAAAAGATATGCACTGGACAAAAAAACAGTGGCCGTTGAGGGATGAATTTAAAGTTGGAGAAAAAAATATTGTCAATAAGCCTCTCATTGATCGAAAAAGAGTTCTACTGCCACCATTACATATAAAGCTTGGCTTGATGAAGCAATTTGTTAAGGCACTGAACAAAGATTGGTAACCTGTTTTAATTACTTTATGCAGAAAGTTTCTAGAATTGAGCATAGACAAACTTAAAGCTGGAATTTTTGATGGACCTCAAATTAGAAAGTTAAACGATCCAAATTTTATTGATTCCATGAACAAAACAGAGTCCACGGCCTGGTCATCATTTGTTTTAGTTGTGTAAAACTTTCTGGGTAACTTTAAAGCAGACAATTATTCTGAATTAGTTGGAAACATGCTGTCGAGTTTTTGTGAACTTGGATGCAACAAGAGCATAAAATTGCACTACCTCCATAACCATTTACATTTATTTCCGGAGAATCTTGGCGACTTTAGTGAGGAGCAAGGTGAAAGATTTCACCAAGATATAAAAACAATGGAAGAGAGATACCAGGGACTTTGGGATGCCCACATGATGGCAGATTACTGTTCGACCCTTAAGCGTGACTCTCCGGGCATACCACATTCCAGGAAGTCCTCGAAAAGATCTTTTTTGCGTGTTGACTAAACAAGTGCTAGTGATAAAGTTTTATTACATTTTTGGTAATATATGCACAGTAATTACATATAATATGAATGCAGACTAAAGTCAAAATGCCACTGATAGCACCTAACTCTAGGATTGTACATAACAATAGCCCTACTAATATGGTCATTCTTAGTTATCTCAAAAACTAGAGCGAGCTGATAGAAAAAATCTGATTACATTTTTGGAATCAGCAACCCAAAATTACCCAAGAACAGCTATAAAATTTAAGGCACCAAAATGTGTGTTATACCACCAAGTTGTAAATCAGTGTTCATGTGTGAGCTGTGCAGCCTCAGTAGGTCGTGCTTCTACCAATCCAGGCACTGCTGGGGCGATTAGCTTTGATCGTCGAGCAATTCTTGATCATTGACCTCTAACTTTGGGTTGACAAGTATGAACCTGCAGATAATTGTAGGATATGTGGCGCTATTTGTGGATAATAATTACCACATTCCTATTGTAGGTGAGATGCGTTTGTTTTCAGATGTGCGTGGAAATGCATGATTATTATGGATCAGTGGACAAGACAAGTGTCCACTTTGTGGAACATTTTATAAAATCAAATAATACAAAATAATATGTACACACATTTATGACAAGTCAGCTCTGTAAAGTGCAGTAACTTGACGACAGATTGGATAAGCTCTGATAATGACTGTTGGTAGTCCTGAAAAGAATTGTTATTAGTATTGAAAAGGACTGTGCTAGCCATGATAAGGACTCAGTCATGGTGGTTATGTATCAGGTTCCAACCTTCAACAATCATACCAAGTAACCAGTTAATATGCATGATCCTTTCATAACATACAGATTAAACAAATCCTGAAATAAAAGTTGTAATTACTGTATTAATTTACATAGTAACTTTACATACCCTCGCAGGATCTAATTAAGATCAGTAAAGACTGGCTTTTGTGGAGTAATACAACTGCCTGGCTGTAAATAACAAGATATTGGCCTTTACACGTCTCTCTCTCTCTCTCCAGCCGTTGTCCTTCTGTCTTCTTCGCTGTACAAGTGGATTAGAAATC
Source organism: Oreohelix idahoensis (assembly GCA_024509875.1). Classification (NCBI taxonomy): domain Eukaryota; kingdom Metazoa; phylum Mollusca; class Gastropoda; order Stylommatophora; family Oreohelicidae; genus Oreohelix; species Oreohelix idahoensis. Next base: position 47,103 of record JAMPIV010007131.1, on the reverse strand, counting down.
ATTTTCGACCGCCCTTATTTATGGAGCTTCCGGATATATGAGAAACAAGGCTCGCAACTCCAGCCAACTTCCCAAAACATTTCTAACTCAAAGGGGTTTGTGCTAGATGGGTTTCAAACATTGGTCTCGTGCATCGCGCCTTTCCCAGTTCAAGCCTTTAGAGTTATAGATTTCCATTTTCAGTGAGTTGACCTTTGTATCCATATGTTTTCTTCCTATATCGGTCGTGTTAACGATTTTATCTTGAATTATGAATAGGAAAAACACAGGATTTGTCAATGCACAGACACTTATTCTTGCAAAATTCTTCACAACTACATACTCCCTCCAAATGTTCTTGTACCTACACATAAATGAAGATATCCCCTTTCAATGGAGACCATTCTCACCCTTGTCTGTCATTTCGTTCTTCTTCCCGGTCTCTAATTCTAACTATGTTTCGGACGATTTTATTCTTCCATATACAATCGTCGAAGTCGTTCTTCTCTGTCCGTGGGAAACCCCGTTTCTGATGGCTGCCCTAGATACACACATGAAAATACCATTGCTTTCATTTTTTCGGCCTTGTATACATTTGTTCCACTTTCCGGTCTTCACACATTTAACTAGGCAATTGCGAAACATGCTACAAAGTCCCCCCCCCCCCCCCTCTCTTTTAAGCTGTAATGTATTGGTAGCAACATATGTAAGCATTGCCGTTGGTAATGTTCTTCTTTCTTTCGTTCTATCTCAGCTGGGTGTCAACTAAGAAAATCTGATCCAACATTTTTTTTGCCAGGAATGTAATGCACTGTAAACGAATATGGAGCTAAAAGTAGACTCCATCTGAGCAATCAGGAATTTAATTTTCTCGACACCGCCAAAACGTGAGAGGTTGATGGTCATTTTGTAATATGAAATGTTTACCGTACAAATAGGTCGAGAACTTCTCGATGGACTTACCTACCGCCGAACATTCTTCCTCTATAGTAGAATAACTCAGTTCGGCCTAATTTAGGTTCCTACTGGCGTAGGCGACTGGTAAACGTTCTTCCGGCTGGGCTTTTGATTTTTGCAACAGAGTTGCTCCTATCCAATATTACTTGCACCGTTCGTAATACAAATTCCTGAGTGATATCGGGTAATGCAAGGATGGGTTTGCTGGTGAGTTTGCTCTTTAACTCCGTGTAAGCGTTCTCACACTCAGCATTCCACTGAATATTATTAGGCTGACCTTTCTTTGTTAAGTCTGCTAACGGTGCACACAGAGAGTTAAAGTTGGGTATATACTTTTGGTAAAACTCGCATATAGAAAAAAATGACCTTACATCTTTCTTAGTTCTTGGTCTGGGTGACTTCTTCAACTTCTCAATATTCTTTGGGTCAGGAGACATGTGACCTAGAAATAGTGCGACCAAGGAATTCCAATTCCTTACACCCAATATAACACTTGGTTGGACGTGCAGTCCATCCAGTTTCTCTCAGTCTGTCAAACAACATAGAGAGTGATTATACATGCTCCTCAAATGTATTGGTAGCAACAAGTATGGCATCCATGAAGTTAGTGATGTAGGGTTTTTTAGAGGTTCCAACAGTTTCCTCATCATTCTTGAAAATACACTTGGTGCGGTTTTCAAGGCAAATGGCAGTACATTGAACTCATAATGACCTTCGTCGTGTGCCTTATTTCTGTTTTCACTGGTATTTGGAAAAAAATCCTTTACTTAGATCTACTTTAGAAAAATACTTAGCTTTACTTAGTATAGAGAACAATTGGTTGGTGCCAGGTAATGGATCCACTTGAGATTCTGTTTCAGCATTTAACTTCCAGTAATCTATGCATAACCTATGTTGTGCACTATGTTTCCTTAATAGCACTACACTGGAGTTGTAGAGAGATTCCGACTTTGAGATGAGCTTTAATCAATAATCAGTAGCTTCCCGTGGTGCATGTGCCTTTGCATAAGGAATAGGGTAAGTCTTCATATGTTGTGGGGTCGGTTACCGTCATGTTGTAACATGAGGTTGTAACAGATTTGTACAACCAGGCTTATCTGTGAGCACATCAGCATTGGTTTCCAACATCTCCTGAACGTGTCTCTTTTGCTCAGGAGTTAAATAATCACTAATATTCACTTGATCATAACTCTCTGTAGCCTTCAATGGGTATTCCATAAAGGAAAGAGGTTCATTTTCCATTTCTGTTGCAATGGCTAGGGTCATAATGTGTGCAACTTCTGATAATTTCCTGTCATAATACTTTTTAAGAAGATTGACATGGTACACTTTCTCTTTTCCCTTCTTGTCAATCTTGTAGTTAGTTCTGGAAAGTTTTTCCAGAATGCACCCATTTTGAAATTTATTATTGCTGCTTGGCAACAGAAGTAGAACTTTTTCTCCCACTGCAATTTCTCTATCCTTTGCTTTTTTGTTGTAATACGCAGCATGCTTTCTCCTGGCCTGTCTCAAGTTATCATTTGCCAATTTCCACACTGTTTTTAATCGAGAAGTTAACTTGTTGATATACTGATATTAGGATGTCACTGTTTCCTCAGCCTTCTCATCAGTCCATGTTCGTAGCATTGCTTCCAGTAGACCTTAGATTGGTCTTCAAAACAACAAAGTAGCTGGAGCCAATCCAGTTGAATTATATGGGACTTCTCTGTATGCAAATAATGCAACAGGTAAATATACATCCCAAGTATCAGGTTTTTTACTTGCCAGCTTTTTAGGTATGGATATAAGAGTCCCGTTGAAGCGCTCTACTTGCCCGTTCCCTTAGCAATGATATTGAGAGCAATGATAATGTCTGGCTTGACAGATCCTGAATACTTCTTGTGTTAGCTTTTTCTTAAACTTAGAACCATTGTCAGTCAATAGCTGATGTGGGAAACCTAACCTGGTGAATATTGTCAACAGTGCCTCAGCCACATGCTTAGAATATATAGATGACAAGGCTACTGCTTCTCTTCACATAGAGCAAGTATCAACCAAGGTTAGGATATAAGCATTCCACTTCTTGGTCCTAGTGAGAGGTCCAATAATATCAACTGCAACACGTTCAAAGGGTGTTCCCGTAAATGGCTTTTCTCCTAGTGTTGCTGGTGCAGTCCTATGTTTAGGAGCTACTCTTTGGCATTCTGGTCAGGATCTCACATATCTCTTTCTGTCCTCTGTGATTCCTGGCTAAAAGTAGTGACATGCTATCCTTTGTCCAGTGGTACCTATTCCCATATGTTGAATGAAAGGTACAGCATGTCCCAGCTCCATAACCTTCTCCCTGTATGATTTTGGCACTACACACTGTCCATGCTATAGCGGGTTGATTCTATGGGTAGTGACATAGTTCCTGCTCCCTTAATTGGTAATTGTCAGTTATGTAAAATGCACACATCTTGATACTATACGTGCACTATTTGAAGACTATCTTTAACATTGTTCTTTTGACTTTGTTAGCTTCTCTCCTGGATAGACTAGCTACAGCTACGTTCTTCAGAAAATTTGACTTGTCGAGGGGCTATTGATGGGTTCCCTTGTTGGACAAGGCTAAACCTTGTACAGCTTTCGCTGCACCTTTGGGGTTGTTTCAGTTTAATTTCATGTCTTTTGGTCTAGTTAACGCGCCTGCTACTTTTGTTCGCATGATGCGCAAAATTTTCTCTGACCGTGACTTGTATTAATGATATTTGTCTGTTTCATCAATCTTGGGAAGAACACGTTTTTGGAATTCAGTCGTTGTTGATAACCTTGCTTCTTCATAATCTTACTGCTAGACCTTCTAAACCAAGAATAGGATTCACTGAAATTTCTTTTCTTGGTCATAAAATAGGAGGTGGTTTTCTTAAACCTGGAGATTCAACTATCTCTAAAATCTTGAATCTTGAAATTCCTAGAACTAAGAAACAGGTTCGCAGTCTGTTAGGCTTAGTGAATTTCTATAGAAAATTCTTGCCTAATTTTTCAGATATTACTTCAGTTCTGTCTTCGTTGTTGAAAAAGAACTCGCCAAACAAAATTGTCTTGTCCCATGTTTGTGATGGTTTTTTAAATGTATTGAAAATCTGCTTATCCAAATCACCAATTTTGAGATTACCTGACGCTCGATTTCCTTTTACCCTCAGAGTAGACGCGTCTGGAACAGGAATCAGTGGAACGCTTATGCAGGAGGTTGAAGGTTGTATGCATTTAATTCTATACGTCAGTAAGAAATTGACGCCTACTGAGCAAAAGTATCCCATTGTCGAGAGGGAGCTGTTGGCGATTGCGTTTTGCTTCGCAAATCTTCAACGTTACTTAATGGGAGCACGATTCACCTTAGGAACTGATCAAAAAGCGTTGTTTATTTCTAGACAGCGAGATTTCAAAATGAGAGAGCTGCCAGGGCTTCGCTTGCACTTCATCCTTATGACTACGACATCAGAGCTATCAAAGGAAGCCAGAATGTTATGTCTGATGTCCTTTCGCGATGTATCAAGGACCCTATATCACCAAGCAACTCTACAAATACAGGTGACTCACAATGTTCAAACTAACCCATGAAATGACTTCAGGATATGCGTATCCGTGAAATAGTACAGTGATGATGACGTGTTATTTTCACACTACTACATTTGAACAATAAGTCCAAGAATGGAGAATACTATGGCATTCTGCAAGCTACAAATGCTGAAGACTAATCTACATGTTCGCATTTTGAAAGAAAGATTTTACAGTGACTTATGTTACAATGTTGATACGATTAATCGGCTCACACGGCACCTGATGCTGATGAATACTTCAATGCTCCATGTCGTGCAATAACTCTTTCAACTCAGTGTATTATGTGCATATATTATACCTTTTTGACAGTGATCATATTCGATCTATAGACTAACAAACGCATATTCTGTGAGATAATGCAAATGCTGTGAATTGAGCATACTTTCTGCAGACATTTCAGTGTATTTCAATATGAAGAACTGCAACTACAGATGAAGGGACGTAACTCTTAAATAACTCGCAGGATCAAGGGATATTATACAAATAGTTCGTATCAGACTATTTTGCGATTTTCAATCGGTTTCGACTAAGATAACGAGAATATTCTAGGGAGAAGAATGAAGAACATTGACAAGGGGTTATTTGGACATATTTTCGCTAGATTTGGTATGCAAGACATTTTATTATGGAACACTAGTTTAATATATCATGACAGTGTATAATTCCAAGACACTACGTATGTTAACTACTGTGCTTAAATTGAGGGTTAATTAACTACTGTGTTTAAATTGAGTGCTAATTATTGTAAATTCGCCATACTTGGCTTGCTCTTTGACACAAATCTATTTAACAATCACACTGGACATTGCAACAATATTTGGCTAACATGCCACACTAGTATCTATTTGTACAACATATAAGCATAGTCTTATCTATTGCTCACACAAGTGTGTTAGATACAAGATTACATTATTTTCTTAACATCATTATGTTATGTTGATGACATATACTTTACAGATACACATACTTTTAATCTTTTAACGAATAAGTTGGCATTCATTTATTATATAGTTGATTGTCTGCTTCATGTCATTTATTGTCTCTGTTACATAATTGTATTAATTTTAATGCTTTGCAGTATGACTATTAATTAATATGAGATTAATTGACTACTGATACTGGACTTGACAGATAGGTGTTTCGACGGTGTGAGGTATGAGCGTGCATGGATTGCTTCTATCATTTTTTTTAGTATGTTAGGTGTTTTAGTGATAGTCACCTCACATTGGTGTTAAAATGATTTATGTCCTTTGTAGTCGATGGTTTTAGTATTCTTTGCTAATGTCCACACATTGAGTGTTTAATTGCCTACTCTGTGGCACAAACCTGGGTACTATACTAGTTCATACTAACAGTGAAATTTGATGATACTATCTTTCAATCTAGTGATGATTATACTCACACTTCCGAAATAATGAAAACTTCGTTTCCATTATTTTCCGGGGGTGGGGGGGGGGGGGCGGGAGAGTACTGATTTGATTAAAATTCATAACAGGTGTGTATTGTATAGCGTTAGCTCAGCGTGGCTCTGTGTTTGTTTATTTTTACACGGGTCACTGGAAAAGACGGGTGAGCTACGTTAAGCCGTCATGCTTGGCTGGGTTTCGTGAGATAGGTGACTGGTGGGAGAGAAGTCAAGGAGGGCTATGGTGTTTCATGGCGAGTGGACGTGTTGTGTTTGAGCTCCTGAGATTTATATAATTGTGTGATTGATTCCTATATGATACCAATTTCTGTACTTCGAGATCTTTTGTGAGGGGTACTAGATATATGCAGGTGAAAGGTGTAGTAAAGTGAATCCGTATCACAACACGCTCAAATTCCCCGCTTAAAACGAACTAGCTATCGTAATTTTAAATCTATAAATAACTACAGTATTTGAAATTTGTCTGCGGGTCCAGTCAAATTTACCGCCAACAATTTAACTAGAGTATTTGAATTTTTCTAAGAAAACAAGTTAAAATATACCACCCCCCCCCCCCCAACACACCCACCCCAATATTTATCGATGAACGTAGTAATATTAACAACCAATCAAATATTTACCTCCTTTTTGTGTAGGGACAAGAAAAGTTGGTTGAAGTGGAAATAATACCTATTTTGAGTTTTTGACCGAACTTAAATAATTTATTTCTTGATAACTAAAGATACTTAAAATGCAAGGGATATCTAAAATTATAGCGCTGATATTGCTTAACATATACACATAGAGATTCCCTCATACAAAATTATCTTGACGTAGAAAAATTTAATTTAGTAATATTTTCACATCAGGTTAAGATCAAATTTAATTACGAAAAAATTAACCCCATTTGAATGCAAAGGAATAAATAAAAGAAAACTATATAGAACGATAGAGAATAATTGGCCGTTTAATTATCACTTTTGATAATTAAAATCGGTTCACAAATAACTATTATATAAAATAAACAAATTCGGTAAGATTAGACAAGCACGCTTTAAACTGCTCAATTCTATAGCCTAGGAAATAGTTAATTTGTTTAACTCGTCATCTGATTGGTCGGGTGTAGTTTGATAAAAATTAACAACTGCTTGTAAGTTCCGCCATTAGACCAAAAGTGTGCATGCCAAGCTGACATGTTCAGAAGGAGTCAGAAGGACAAGCTTTTGCCGTCTGTACTGACAGATCAGTGTTATAGCCCTTTATGGCTGGTCAGCTTGTGTATGTGAAGATTCTTTACTTGAGGGTAAGACAGATAATTTTATTTGCATATTGTATTAACCTATAAGTAACAGGCTATTGTGTGCCATATTCATTTTCAATACTGCCGAAAGGGATGTGATGTCACGACGACCTAAGTAGGAATGTGTCTGGGGCAGGCTTATTCGGAGTGAGAAAAATGTGTAAAATATTTGCCAATTGGCCTTATAAATTTGCGACTGTAAGTACAGTATAAAAAAATTGATATTGTCTTTTGAATTGACACATTGTTCAAATAACACGTGAGAACATATAGGGAATGTTCGAATGAAGTAATCAACAGGTCACAAAGCAATATTGTATCCACCATGACTATTGTATGGACGACAAACAGGAAGGAGGGACATTAACGTAGAATAAATACTGAAGAAGACTGATTACACCAAGCTGAGTGTAGACAAAAGAATTTAAGGTCTGGTGCGACTTGTTAGCACAAGTGGCTGATCTAGGTAGGTATTATTACAGTTTAGAGGTGAAATTGATAGAGGCAGATGTTACATAGAAGGGATTTTCCTTCTTATTTCAGGTTGTATTACAAAGTACCTCGTTGCTGCAGTAGCCTGAAAGGAAGAACATGTTGGAGTGAGTGCTCATGCTACAATTGGAAGCTAGCTCCTTTTCTTCAGTCAGGAGTCACAACGTTGGTGTACAAGTCTAAGATCAACAAAACAGCTGCAATAATCCGTTTTCAGATAAGTCCTTTATACGGGCACTGACACCTCATCCTAAAACATAATTTCACCAATTAACTATATACCTCCTGGGAGTGATGAAAATAACAGACCTTACAGTATAGAATTAATGATAATATCAAGAACTGTGGGTATATTCATTCCAGTGACTTTTTGTTGTACACAAGTGAACAGAGTTTCCAAAAATATTTATTTTAGCATGTACATAACCTTTTCTTGAGTTTGATACTTCCTGGCCCAAAAGTTTGAGGTTCAGGAAAATAAAATTGTAGATATACTTTTAAGACAGTCTTGCTTAATTTTCCTTAAAGTTAAAGTTCTGTTTTGAAATTCATAACTGTGATAATACATTACCCTAGACTCTTTGCCAAATAACAACACACAGTTAACATACTCTTGGTGAGATCTCAAGAGGTATCGGATAGGGACCCAGAGAACTTCATCATCATCATCATACCTTACTCTGGGAACTTACATAGCTGGACCTCACCTTGATTGTCTATACACCCTTACTCTTTTCAGAGAAGGGGGTATTTCTCATAAGACCAGTCTCTTATCTGGCACTATCCTGGTATCTTCTGTTACATCTATTTGTCCAGGATATCCTCTAATTAAAAACATCTAAACCTCTTATCACAAAAGGAAGTATGTATTTCTTTGAGCTGATTAAATGAATATGAGGAAAACTGTCGGGGACTGTGTACTATTTATTGACGTTACATACCGATACTGAGGACGATATATATATATATATATATATATATATATATATATATATATATATATATATATATATATATATATATATATATATATATATATATATATATATATATATATATATAGATTATGCCATACGCTATAATGGCTTCCAAGTGGATACCTATGAAGCTGTGTTTATGTTAATAAACGTTGGTTAACTGTCCACTCGGCCTTGGTGGTGATCTGGATATTTTAGGTGTATTGCTGTGTGCGTTGTTCAGCTGTATGTCCCTACACTAACTTGGCCAGAGTAACTCAAGAATTTACAGATGACATAATATAATAACAACGCAACAGAGTGAAAGCAAATGTCACGAGAGGTGCGAGAGACTGTTTAAAATATCAAAGGTGTATATTTGGGAACCATTCTTCCTAACTATTCCCTGACTCTGTTGTACTCCAATACCTGGAGCAATGATTTCTTTGACCTGACAGTAATTACGTCATATTATATATATATATATATATATATATATATATATATATATATATATATATATATATATATATATATATATATATATATATATATATATATATATATATATATATATATATATATATATATATATATATATATATATATATATATATATAATATATTATAATTATATTATAATTATTGATTTTCTATCAAATGCACACCATGCGGCCTGGTATGCTGATATGTTGTATATCGCGAAAACGTATAATACCCTGTCGTTTCATTTTCTTTTTGTCCTTTATATCTAGTCTCTTTCTTTCCCTTCTCTCATTCTTTTCCAATTTTCTATATATAAATGGGAAGATAACATCCAGAGATGAACAGGAAAGAGTCAATCAGAGTGCACAAACAAGACAAGAGACAGTCGACCTTCGATGCGGAGCTGGCACTCAATAATAATGTTGATGCATTGTCCAAATCAACACATTCTTTCAATCAACCAATCAATCAATCAATACTATTTAACTCTCCAAGGAACATAAGCCTTCAACAAACATAAGCCAAGTCCTCCTGTCACGTGTCATCATCTTTCCCTGCCTTCCTCATCATTTCCATGTCTGTCTCCAGTTCTCTTCTCACTTATATTTTATGGTCTACCTCTCTTACCCCGAGGATTCAACAACAAAGACTGACTTGTTATGCTATCAACATGTTTCCTCAATGTATGTCCTATCCATTCATTTTAAGAACACTTGTGTTAGTTCTCAAAATATATCTGTTTTCATATCAACTGTAGCAAAATTGCCTCCAAATTCTGTAGTAGAATCGATTACGGAAGTCGACGGTGTTACCAATGAAAATCCGCGCGATCATGGCAAGCGAGGAACGGTGTCACAAGCAATACAATATGGCCACCTTGTTGTTAAAGTGATCTGTGCTTTAGTTCAAACTTCTGAAGAATAGTATAATAATCTGGATGAATGAAGAGCATAAAGACCTAAATGTTTAGATTCTGGAAGATTGCCTCTTTGTTTACATATAAGCATTATGGCTGGAAGTGTTTTGGATCTGCAGATTTCATAAAGTAAAGGCATAAAATTGAGAGTTGTTAGGCTTTTTACACAATTTCGAGCAATGTGGGAAAATGTTAAAGCGTGGGACGAATAAGAAAGTTAGATGGAATGGTAACTCTTGACTGTCCGGTTATAACGAGACTTAAATGGACAGAATCGGATGGACAGAAGACTAGAACGACGAAGGAAGAGGTGGACCAGTTTGTACTGAGGTCAAAATTTCATGCATCTTGCTAACAAATTTAGCAAACCTAAAAATCGTGTGACTTCATGCTCTCCTGATGGCACGCATTGGCCAATAAAAAGGGTGAGCGCAATTTTAACAAGGGCACCAAAAAAACGTCTTGAAATAGACTGGACGCAGAGTTTGCCACCACGCCTTTGCCATCTGTAGATGTGTGCAGCATGCCAAACCGTTACTGTCCTGTGTTGATTTCTGAAGTCTGAGGGTAAGCTGAATTATAAAAACTAATTATGTATGTTACGCCTCCGTTTGCACACAGCTTTGCATTCATTAGTGAAACATCGCTGTGCTCAGAGTGAGCAGCACTAAAACGCACGCTGTTGAAACTGCACCACTGAATTGATTTATGACGTAAGGTTAAAATATTAAATTACATAGATGCACGTGCATGAGCAGAAGTAACGGTCACTTTTGCTAGGCTTTTGACTTTATGGTTCATAGTGTCCAGACGTGTACTCTGTGGGCTCCTGCTTGAGTGTTTGATGCCCGATATTTATGCATGCTTATTAAAGAATGTTTGAGATATTGCGTGCCTTGGACTCTTGTGTGAATTAACAGAGAAGTATTGAGTTTGATTAACATTTTGACAATCTAGGTAAGTTATATTGTCGCGGAGTTAGACTTTAGCGGGCGACACATTTGCCTATAATTCATGTATTATGATGGCCTAGTATGTTCGGCCTATGGAATACCAGTTAACATCATGATACCAAAATGTGGAGCTCAATGTTGTGGAATGTCAAATAAGTTCTAAGAACATTAACCAAGAGTGATTTGCATTCCTTCGTTAATTTGGCTGTTGTGAGTTCATTTGGACATCTTTTAAATATACTGAATTCTGACCAACATGTCACTAAAATGGACCGCAACAATGTATATGTTTCTTTTATTACATGTTATTACCTGATGAATATTATTTGTGTGTAGATGCTAGTGACAGAAACAAAATATTTAGGCTTCGTCATCAATAGAGATGGTATCAGACCAGACGAGGACAAAGTTAAGGCCATAAGAGAGATGCCTAGCCCCAAGACAGTCAAGCAAACACGCTCCTTTATCGGTTCCGTGGGATACTATAGGCGCCATATCAGACATTTCTCGCAAGCAGCTGAGCCATTGATAGCCCTTACCCGCAAGTATGCACGATTTAGATGGACAGAAGAGTGCCAGAAATCGTTTGAATATCTAAAAAATGCCCTAACCACCATCCCGCTTCTTTGACATCCAGACATTTCTCAGCCCATGATAATATACACCGATGCCTCGGATAACGCAATCGGTGCGTGTTTGGTACAACCAGTACAAGAAGATGAAACAGATGAAACACCCATCCTACCAAACATTCCCAATGAGAAACCCATCGCATTCCTATCCCACGCATTGTCAAAGTCACAAAAACGGTGGACCACCACTGAGAAAGAAGCATATGCCATTCACTATGCAGTACAGAAATTAGACTTTTATGTCAGGGGAACTAAACTCATTATACGAACTGATCGTCAACCTTTAGTTAACTGGCTCACCAAAACACAAGAACAGCCTAAGAAGTTACAGACATGGTCCATGAATTTGCAGTCCTATGACACCACCATCGAATATATCCCTGGTACGTTAAACACCTGTGCAGATCTCCTATCTAAAATTAAATATGATGATGAAACTGAAGCGAAAACAAATAGAATCAAAAATGATGGCACATCCTCAGAGATTGACGATAATGCTAAAGAAATTAATGAAATTACTTCATCAGGTCGAAGAAGTACTTCAAATTCCGCCACTCAAGTAGAAGAAGAAAGTCAAGATATGTTTGACATGAGAGTAGAACAAGCAAAAGATGCAGAAATTGTCAAACTGCTCACATACGTAAAGAAAAACCCAACAAAAAGTAAAGATTTTACAGTACACCCAACGGATGGAGCTCTATATTATATCGATCATAAACAAGAAGGGACACTAAGAAAAGTCATTCCAGCACATCTAATCCCAGAAGTACTGCTACAGTTTCATGATAACAACGGGCACATGGGAAGAGACAAAACAATTGATGTCATAAAGAAAAGGTATTATTGGCAAACCATGTACAAAGACATTACAGAGTACGTGGCCACCTGCAAAACATGTAAATTGCGAAACATGAAGCCACATTTAATTCCCCTTCAAGAAATGCAACCTTCCCATTATCCCATGAAAACCGTAAGCATTGACATATCAGGTCCTTACCCACTCACCCAATCAGGCAACAAATACCTCCTGCACATAGTTGACCAATACTCTGTTTGGCCAGAAAGCTACCCACTCAGTGATGCCACATCGCAGTCCATCACGCAAATTTTTTTACAAGAATTCATTCCCAGGCATGGCTGTCCAAAACGAATCATTTCGGACAACGGTAAACAGTTTATCGGTAACCCATTCAAAGCCACCTTACACCAGCTGAATATTGAACATACTACAACCAGTTACTATTGTCCTAATGCAAATGGCAGAAATGAACGCATGCATGCAACCCTACATGATATTATTAGCAAATATATCAAAGGGAACCATCAATACTGGGACCTATACATTAACCAAGCTCTTGAAGCCATCCGAGTAAATGTGAATGATACCACAGGGATGTCACCATTTTACATGCTGTACGGAAGGGAGCCAAACTTTCCTTTAGACAACCTCCTTCATCCACAGCGGAAATATATGGGAGAAGACCCCATAGAAATAATTCTTAAAGAAAAGCAGAAGGCTCACCAGATTGCACACCGTAATACGCAGAAGGCATTTCACAAAAAGCAGAAACAACATGATAAATCAGCCAAGCTACCAACGTTCAAAATAGGAGACAGAGTATACTACAAGAAACATGTCCGCAGCTCAAAATTCGACGACCGATGGTTAGATGGATAAAAAATTACAGAGCAAACGACGCCTGTAAACTTCATTATCTGGAATGAAGAGAAAAAACCATAGAACAAAAGCTCATGCAAAACAACTCAGAATCGATAATCACAGACCCATTACACCTCTGACTACCACTACCAGACCAGTCAGAAAAGCCACCCTACATTATAATCCATCCAGTACAGATTCGACGGACTTATCAGAGTCAGAGACGACAGACTCTGAATCCTACCAGTACGACCACGTACCCAGACCACCCACCGATGCAATATATCGAGCAAGACAACAAAGAGACTCATCCGAGAGCGAAGAAGATATCCCGCCGGCAGAATTGCGAAATCGACTCCAAGACAGAGACCTGCGTATTAGAAATGAAGAAATCATGCCTCAAACGTCAAGAGATGACAATACCAAGTCAACGTTTATCCACACTCAAACTTACTCCCGCAGTGACCATTCGTCAGTCGATACGTACCACACTCCCAGTTCAGGCAGCTCCAGTTGGAATACCAGTGACAACCATGCACTGCTATACCAAAAGAACAAGGTTGGTCGTTCCGAAAAATCAGATCCTGAAGAAACTATCCCCAAGCAGTTTGTTGAACCACATACCACCAATCCTTATGGAGATGAAACAGAACAAGAAATGGGAGAAAATAGTTTCAACCCCAGTGCAGTTTTGTCACACCCCAACGACCAAAATTACAGAGAAATGGTGGAAGCATATGAACGAGAAACAGACATTGATTTACCAGACACAACCAGTAGTATTGAAACTAGTGATGCGGATAGCACCTTGTTTGTACCAGTCAGCTCCACTGTCAAACGCGTCTATAAAACAGAATCTGATGACTCACCTCCTGTCACCAAGATTCCTCGCATGACGCAAAACCATATCAGACGAAAAATTTTGAAGAAACGCTATCAAGTTTCAAAACCAAGCCGAGAAGTCCTAGCCATACATCCCCAGGCAACATCACAATCGGTACCATTTTCTTCAGCTCACCACCAACCTGTCAAAAGCAACAGTGTGCAAATTACTGTGCCCACTGTAAACAGTGTTAACGTACCGCAGAACCAGGTTAGACGAAAAATCAAGGCGAAACATACACCTCCTTCCAAATCAAAAGATGTTAAGCCATCACCGCATTCGTTGATGTCCTCAGTGCCCCAACACTCAGCCAACGTTGTATCACCCACGGCAACCACCGCTTTTCAATATGATGCTCGCCTATCCAGTCCGGAGATTATAATGCTAGAAATGATGAAACTCCTATAAACACGCCCAAGTGTCTTCATGTGTTCGCCACCCCGAACACGGTCTACGCAAAAGTGAATATACAGTTTACACACATTTTTAATCCTCCCATGTACTCTATTTTCAGACTATGTGACTTTGTTTCAAAGTGACAGTCCTAGATTGCCCTATTACAGTGTGAGATGTCAAAGCCAAACCCAACAAGTTGTTCCCCGGACATAATCTTCTGATGACCAGCGAACACTCAAGAACAGCCCACAGATGATTCTAGTTAGACATTTTATGGTTTTGTGAAATAAAGATGACACAAAAGATACAATGTTCCTTGTTTACAGACACACTTATTAGTCAGACAGTTTTTTGATGTTTAAAATGTTAACTTACACAACCTCACTTATGGCACATGTGTTCCACTGATTCTGTTGTAACATGGATCTATACTTTTGTAACTGATTATATTCCACGCTTCATTCACTAGACTTCTTGTCCTTACAGTTTCCAGAGCCCAGTGTTTTCTTTTACGTGCATCTTAGTGCAGCTTCATGCAGGCACCCTTACTCGAGTAATTTTCTTCTTACCTGATACTAATATCTTTGTTCCCAATTATCTTAACTCATCTATTATCTATCACTTCGATCCATCACACTGACACCACTATGGCATCTGTAATTATTATGGCATGCTATCCTATTTTCTCCACAGGATTTATTTATCTTAGCATGTTCACAAAAATTTGTTTAAAAATTATTAGACTTCACACAAGAAATTGTATATCCAACCTTTAACTCACTATTGTAAGATTTTCCTTACTCCACTATCACACTTCCCTAACGTACTATTTTCCTTTCCACTATTTTGAGACGACATTCTAGACATGAGTTTTTCTACCCAAATCATTTTCCATCCCTTCGAATTACAATAATGTTGTAATCAGGAGATCTTAAATTTTCCCCTATCTATCAAGAACTTACAGTACCCTCTCCTCACTCCTTATTGATAGCAGCTACTACTATGTTAATTCTTTTCTGACCTTAACTATTGCTTGCAGCCCTATTGTTTAGAATTGGTAGTATTTCTAGTGTTTAGTAAACTGATTATTATCATTCTCTTGTAATTGTGATACATTGACAGAAAAGAATTGAAATTTTGATATATTGAAAATAAAAAAAAATAAAAAGAGAAAAGACATAACAGAAAAAAATGAAAAGACATAAAAGAAAAAAATGAAAAGAGAAAAGAAAAGAAGAGAAAACATTTTGAATGTTGTTATAGGATGTGTTATATGTTTATATGCCACCCTCACACATCTTAATGATTGACAGTTTATTACACAATTGTTTCACACATGATAAATAATATGATGATAAGCCAATGCCATATAAAACAGACTCCCCTGAGATTAGCAGCTGACATAGTAGACAAGAAAAAAAAAAAATAAATCACCACATCAGAGTGAACAACTAGTTATTGTTGATACTGCCTCTGACAGATAACCCCACTGATTTTTGCGCATGCTGATTTTTGCAAATGAAAAAAATCCTTTGAGAGCATTTGTATATGCTGACCCCAGATTGAACAAATTGCAACTATTTGTTGATACTGCCTTTGCCCCATGTTAAAAATAGCATTTGCACATGCTGACTTAGCAAATGAAATACCCTTCTATAGCATTTATGTATGCTGACCCCAGATTTGAACACCCCATTACCAGATGATAACCACTGATGGCACATGAGAAGAAGAAGCAACTATTTAGTGATGATGAAGATGCCATTTTCTATTATGGTGAAATTTTATGTGACACAACTAATGTTTTTGTTGTGCGGTTTATGCACTAATGCTCACATTAAAATGGGATAATGAATAATTTTAAGTAGTTACAAAGATAACAGAGAAAATAATTGAAATTTTCTGGAATCTATGAACATAGAGCAAATCAGGGAATATAATTGCTGCATATGAGAACCACAAATGTATGGATTATTATTGGACAAGAGACACAAATGAATTACGATAATCCTATGGAACCAAAGAAGTTAAGAAAACAATGGAGATTAAATGAGAAAAAAGATTGAATGCTGATGCACACAGAACATAATGGAACTATACGAGATTTGGATCGCCCTTTTGATATATGGACCAAGAACAATGTAAACCCACGCACTGACGTGTCATGGATCCATATACAATGGATGGATATCAGATTGGACATCCATATTGCTGAATCACGGATTGCCGTTGGAATACGTGTATACTCATGCCCCATAGGAATTAACTTAAATTATTGAGAATTTAAGAAAAATAAATGGATCATCTAGCTGTAGCAGCAGATGTTATAAACACCATAGAGTTCTGAATAACCTTCGACCTGCGAAGGCAGAACTGATGTTGACAATGCAAATATTATACAAAATATTTTTTGTATTATTGTTACAGAATTAAGATATTCGACTTGATTTTCATTAATGATTGTATGATGTGATGTTGAGAAATATTGACAGATACAGCTCATAAGGTTCACTAAGGATGTATTTCTAGTTATAACAGGAGAACCAGACAGGATCCCCATAGCATAGAATTTTGTAATGCCATAAAGAGAAAAAATGTTACATGGAACCAAAGATAACAAGGATACATAGTAGCCAGAGTGCCAGGAACCTTGTCTTAAAAAAAAAAGAAGAAAAATAGGAATATTGAAATGACATGTTGTATTGTGTTGATGATTGATTGAATAAGTTGATGTATGATAATTGCAAAGTTGACTTTTGAAAATGACTAGTAATAATAAATAATTTTAAGCTATGGCTCACATATGAGAATAACGTGTTGACAGAAAACCAGAAAGAAAAAGAAAGATTCCAAACAATTAGAAATGGCTGAGTCATAAATGGACAGGATCATTACCAGACCTATTACCTGTGTGGATATTGGAGACAAACATCACAAAATTTGGAGAGAAAAAAATGTAAAATAGAACATTCTCTACAGTGATGGACTTGGAACGAATTTATACACTGACCATTTGGAAAATGTCAAATACAGGAAACATTCAGACACAAGTATATAAGAATAAGCCATGAGGTTTTAATGCTTTTATTGTGTAAAATATGATTGCATGTTAACATGTTAATGGTTACATTACAATTTAGAAATCTTTACCCATATGCCTAAAGATTTTTTTTTAATAACAATGAGCAACTACAGCATTTAATAGAAAAGAAAACATGATAGATAACCAAGGTAGGATAAACTGTTTTATGGAAAGAAGATCAACATGACAATGAGGATGTGGACACCTTTAAAATCTCTACGAATAAAGTGTGAAATACTTGGAAACTAAATAAATAAATTACGCCAATGATTATGAAACATCAGGAACAAAATAACTTCAACATTTTTTAGGGTACTTAAAGCCTTGGGATATGGAACCAATGACAGAAACAGAAATGATATTGCACCTTGCTCCCCGCAATGACAAATAATATGTTGTCAACATGCATTTAGATTATGATTAAGTTATACAAATATGATATACTATTGCTCATATTTCCCAAGGTTGCCACTCATCACATTTTTTTAGTGACGACCTTCTGTATTAGATGAGGTTGGGAATATTTAGTTGGTCAGTGTTGCCAATTTGAAAATTTGATGAAAAATGTTGTAAAATGCTGGAAAGTTTAAATTTTTTTTTGAAGTTGATGTCCATCACTAAGTTTTTATATAGAAGTTGATCTCATATAGACATAGGACCCCAGTGTAGGAATCAGGTTAAATTTTTCCGAAACATTTTTAGACTTAGAACATTTTTTTGGACTGAAAATTTTTCTGAAAATTTTTTTTTACTTAGAAAATTTTTAGGATAATTGGGATATTGATAGTATACAAATGTTTCCCTACGGGATACATTTGCAAGGCCCCGGGATCTGTATGTAGCCGTGTATACCGTGATTTCTTCGGATACAGACTATATCCCACTACAAAAACAGAAAGAGGCACAGATTAACATAAAAAATCAAATCTTATGACAAACAGAAGATAATGAAAAGATGACATACATTTTAATTGGGGTTGAGCTTCGCTTCACATATGTCACAGAGTGATTATGTGATCTCCCGGACCAATCAGGAGCTCAGTATGTTTCCCCCGGCAGGAATTTAGAACGGGACGCCATTTAGTGAGGACGAAGAAACGAAACCTAGCAGACGTGTGAAGTCTAGCGCAGTGTTTTTCTTATGTTGAGGAGATCAACTTCGCACTTATAACAAAAGAGTATTTCAATTTGTGGTGTAGTTTTGTTTGAGAATTTCTACAGATCTGTAAGTAGTGAAATGTATAAAAAATGCCCTTCCTTTAGATAGAACACAAGGACATAGCTGCAACAGAGCTACGCTCTAAGAATGAAACGAAAATCCTATATCTAAATGCTTTGCTGAGGAAGAAGGTCCTTATGTTGAGAGTTATTGAACCTAAGGAATACCAAGGAGCAAAAGGAAAACCTGGATTAATAAATTAAGCTGAAGAGATGGAAACTGTCGTCGAACCTAGAAAACATTGTCCCAATGAAGGAACACTGTAGAAAATGAATAGTCTCGCCATGTTGTGAAACTTTGTAGATGATAAAAAAGATGTACAAAGGAATATGGTATAAGTGAGCTACCATATGAACATTCTACATGCATTTACTTATTGCTATACTTATGCCATTGTTCATGAACTTGTTACATTTGATTTAAGCCAGCTCTTGTTGAAGGCTATTAAAAGTCGTTTCTATGGAAACCAATGCTGTTGAAGAATCAAATACTTACAGTTGGATATTATGCTAATTTATCAATCCATCATAAATTAATCGCTACATGTACATCTAAGAGAAACAAGCATTATTACTGCTCTAACCAAATACATCTTAGAGGATCGTCCCAGAACCTGGTAAACTCCTGTAAGACTGTAGGAGAGCAATTTCAAGCTCTAGTGGATAAGCTAGTTTATAAATCTAACACTCTCTAAATAAACAGCAACCCCCAAGTCCCTGCCCCGGCCACACCAGGAAAAATATTAAACAGGATTATCCTTGAGAGATTAAAAGAGTCCATAGACAAGAAACTTAGAGATGAACAAGCAGGTTTTCGACAAAACAGATCATGTACAGACCAGATAGCCACTTTGAGAATAATAGTTGAACAAAGTCTGGAATGGAATTCACCACTATTCATCGGATTTGTGGACTACGAAAAGGCATTTGACAGTGTAAATAGAGAATCACTTTGGAAATTGATGAGGCATTATGGAGTTCCCCTGATGATCATTAATTTAATAAAGAAAACATATGAAGACATGACATGCAGAGTTCTTCATGAAGGACAGCTTACAGAACCGTTTGGGATAAGAACAGGAGTGCGACAAGGATGCCTCTTGTCTCCATTTCTTTTCTTACTAGCAATAGACTGGGTTATGAGATAATCGACAACACACAACAGAAATGGAATCCAGTGGACTCTGACTAGGCAGTTGGATGGTCTGGATTTTGCTGGTGGCTTGGCTCTTCTGTCCCATGGCCGTGGTCAGATGCAGGACAGGTTGAGGGCACTCGATGGGAGGTCACAGCGGTTGGGTCTGAGGGTGAACAGGGAGGGGACAGGGGTAGTGAGAGTGAGTGCAGGTAGTGGTGGCAGGGTTGAACTTGGGGAGACACCGGTACAGGATGTGGGGTCGTGCACATGTCTTGGCAGTAGTATAGACAGGGTTGGAGGGACGGACAGCGATGTCAGAGTGGGAATGCAAGGGGCAGGGGGAGCTTTCGTTGCATTGGGAAATGTGTGGGGATCGGGGGATGTCGGATCCGGCACGAAAGTGGGAGTCTTCGGCTCAGATGTGAGGTCGGTCCTGTTGTATGGCTCTGGGACATGGAGAGCGGCAGTGACAACAACCAAGGAGCTACAGACTTTCATAAATGGGTGCTTACGTAGAATAGAGGGATTAAAATGGTATGACAAGGTTACCAACGTGGAACTGATGACAAGAACTAGACAAGTGCCAGTGGAACAAGAGATGAGAAGAAGACGATGGCGATGGATAGGACACACACTGAGGAAACCTGTTGATAGCATTACAAGGCAGTCCTTGTTCTGGAACCCCTAGGGCAAGACAGGCAGAGGTAGACCTAGAAGCACATGGAGAAGAGAGCTGGAAACAGAGGTTAAAATGATGAGGAGAACGTGGAAAGAACTTGAGGTGATGGCACGTGGCAGGAGGACTTGGCATGTGTTTGTTGAAGGCCTATGCTCCTTTGGGAGTGGAGGGTTATGAATGAATGAATGAATGAATATTATTGTTTCAATTTTGTTTATGTAAATATAAATCTTTCATCAACACCTCACACACACACACAAGATTAACACATTTATATAGAAGTAAATAAAAAGGATATATAAATTGTATTCAACAGCTTTATTCATTCAATTTGGTTAAAGTTGAAGTTTTGTTGAATTGTTAATTATATCACAGGTAGTAAGTCATACAGCGGGGTGGCACAGTAAGGTCTGGCTGTTTATTTTCAGTTTCAGATACTTTCATAGCCGTGACTATCGAGTGATACCAGTGTACTTCTCTGTCACTGAGACCTCACAAAGTCTGGAGAGAATATTATTTTCTATTCTAGTACTATCATCACACTTATATAACCTTCCGCTACAGGGCATTTCTGTAGAGTGGGAGAAGATCGGCTACCAGGACAAATATGAGAAACTAAGAGCCAGACCTCCAGGACGACCCAGAGTTCGCAGGGAGAACAACATTAGACAGTCTCTGAAGGACCGAGGATTAGATTGGAACCTGGCCAGGAGGAAGTCAACCCATAGGATAGTATGGCGCTCTCACTGGCAAACCTCTACACCCCAGGGTAGAAAGGAAAGACTAAGTATTAGTAGGTAAGAACATAAAACTTCATGGAAAAGATAAGATTGTAACGATAATGATCGATGACATTAGGGCATTTAAAATAAAAGTCACCCTCTGGAAAAAACAAAAATGTGATTTATTTCATTTCCAACATGTCAGGACTATCAACAATCACATAGCGTCCTTCTAATTTTAGCCAAAACTCCTCCAATCTGAAAAAGCTACATTATTTTTTTTTTTAACGTTCAAAGGCGATTTTAAGATTTCAAAACTTTTGAGAAAAAAATTTTCTCGTTTCAGCACACAATTTTCTTTGGATGTTAAGAATGCAAGAGGTAACATTCAAATAGAAATTGTTGAAATCTAATGTGACACAGTAATGGAATAAAGGTATATCGAATGTTTAATACCTGACTTTTATTCCTACTGGCCAAGCCATTTTACTAATATACGTAAAGTTGCGGCAAGAATATTTACAATGATTGGTAGTACCTATCTTTGCGAGCAGTTATGTAGATGGCTCTTATCCGCCCTGACAGTTTTATCAGCACACAAAAATCTTTCTGACAGAGACAAGTTTGTATCTCGAAAAAAAAGATATCACATTTCTGAGTTTTTATTTTTTTTAATTTTTTTGTTTTTACACAAAACGTTTCATTCTTAACTGGTGTAAACTTTTTAAATTAACGTACAATAAATACAATAAAAATTAACTATGTTCTTTAATTAATTTATAGCATATACATATTATATTGTAGCACATTTTATTCTCCGGCAACACATAGCTACTATGCCGAACAAATTATGGCACAACCAGTTTGAATGTTTAAAGTACGGTCCTCTCAGCTTCGTGACGCCCTTTTGCGGCCCCCATATTCACACTGAGTTTGACACCCTTGCTCCAAAATATATGAAACATGTCTTATCAGTTTGTTATATACTAAAAGAAAATTCCTAACACTGTACTTTTTAATGCTGTTTTTTTTTATCTCCATTGAGATAGCAAAAAACAAAAAGACATTTTGCCATGAATGCTACTTCAGGGGAGGTTTAACCCCCAAAAGTGAAGAATTTTATTGAAAATATCAAATTTTAGATATATATTGCACTGGAAAGTACATTCATTTGCCCACATTTCTGTACGTTTATTTTCACTAAAACCTTTGTGGATGATTTTATATCAATTTTTAAAGTATGTAGGTAAGTGTATTTGTACCTAATTATATATGCAAAATATACAAATTGGTATATCTTCGCTTCTAATGCATGGATGTTAAAATTTTTTCGGTATTCATTTCCCTGAAGCAAACAGAATTAACGTTTTTTAAACATCGTTTCATGAGTAAAAATAATTTTGACTGGCTAATTTTTATTAACCATGGGGTTCTTTGATGGGTCGTCCAAATAATAACGTGGCTGGAGGTATTCCAGTAGAGTGGTGGGGTACCTCCTTATACGCAAATAAAGCTGCATGTAAGAACGAATCCCAGGATTCTGGTTTCTCCTGTGCGAGCTTCCGTAAAATTGTAAGTAGAGTCCCGTTATTTCTTTCCATGTCCATTGGATTGTGGATGATAAAATGTGTGGACATGTATATTTTTAAAAATACTAAAAACTTCCTCCATCAGTTTCCCTCTGAACTGTGAACCATTGTCAGTTAATATCTGATAAGGGTATCCTAATCTTGTGAATATTGAGAGCAAAGCCTCTCCTACATGTACTAAGTCTGATGAGGGTTGAGCAATCGCTTCCCGACACATAGTACATGTCTACCAGAGAAAGGATGTATTTTTTTCGGAAACTGACGAAAATCGCATAGTCTGCTGAAATGAAGAATTTAATGAAAAGTAAGCTGCGAAGTATGAAACAGCCCATGGAATCAATATATGAAAATACCAGAGATGATTCCTACATAGCAGGGGGATACCGAGGTGAGTAAATTTTGTGTAAAAGTGTAATTCTTCCCTTTTTTCTTAATTTTCTCAAAACCGCATTTTTCACACACATGTGGGCACGTTGCCCATGATTTTTCAAAAACTATTAGTGATACCGCTGTAAAGTTTGGGCCACATGCTGTACACACAGTGATCATAAACAAAAACTAAAATAAAGGCTATATGTTAACAAACTACAAAACTGTTAAGAAATAGCCAAGATACCCCTCCTAAAAATTTCAACTATTTTTCGATTGGTATGTTAAAATCAGGTACGCAGATGACACAGTTATTCTTTCAAACAGTGCCAAGGGACTAGAACAGTTAATCATGTCTGTCAAAAGACACAGTGAGGATCAGAACCTTTTTCTGAACACAAAAAAAAACAAAGATTATGTCCAAGATAAAACAAGATGCCAACCAAAAATTACCATCAATGATGAGGAAATTGAAAATGTCACAAATTTTGAATATCTTAGCTCCATAATTAACAACAATGGAGACAGCTCAAAAGAGGTCAGAAGGAGACTGGCCATAGCAATGCAGAGGTTAAATAAAATGAAGAACCTATGGCATAACACCAGCAAATTACTTACTTACTTAGTCGTTCCCCTTCTACCGTGAGGTGTAGAGGTTTGGAAGAGAGAGCGCCAGACTATCCTATCGGCTGTCTTCCTCCTGGCCTGGTTCCATTCTAGTCCTCGGTCCTTCAAAGATTGTCTAATGTTGTCCTCCCAGCGGACTCTGGGTCGTCCTGGGGGTCTGGATCCCTGGCTCTTTGTTTCCAATGCTTGTCGTGGTAGCCGATCTTCTCCCATTCTGCAGACATGGCCAAACCATCTTAGTTGGGACTGTTCTACTTGGGTCTGAAGGGGGTGGGATTTTAGGCCTTGACGTATCGTCTGGTTACCAGCAAATTAATCAAAGTAAAACTTCTGAGAACATGCATCTTTCCGGTAGCAACATATGGAGGTGAATAATGGACCATTACTCAAACATTAAAGAATAAAATCGAATCTTTCGAAGCAAAGCGTTACAGAAAAATTCTCAGAATATCGTGGACCAAGAAGAAGAAATATATAGACATCCTACATGACCTGAACATCGAGGAAAACTAGCTCCTAAACAATATCATGTCCCGGAAACTGAAATATTTTGGCCACATTAAACGTCATAGTGGCTTAGAGAGAGCAGTGATGGAGGGTATGGTACCTGGAAGGCGAGGCAGGGGCCGACCAAGACGACGGTGGACACAGGACATTGAAGACACCTTGAACATGACAATGGAGGAGGCAGGAGGGCTGGTTAGAGATCGAGAGTCTTTCAGGCGGGCTGTGATGAGAGCGACGTTCTGCAAAGGACAAGCTACATGATGATGTTAAAATTTTAAAAAACTCAAATATCAAACCAATCAAAATAATTTTAGTTTTTAAAATCCTTATCATATATTAAAAAATGAAACAGCCAAATTTCATAACTCAAGTTGTACTCACATTTGAGATATCTTGGGCAACAAAATACCCAAAAAAAGCTAAAATTTGCCTTTTTTCTACTGTTTTTCACCCATAGACCGCAAGTTTTTAGTATATACCTCAATGTTTCTTTTTTTTTCAGTCATTTTGCTTGTATAAATGACTAGATATAGCTATTAACTTGTAATTATGTGTTTTTCATTTTGGGGGTTTAACCTCCTCTTCGGTCTAATTACAAATACAAAATGACTGAACACGGAAAGAACGAATGATTCAATTAAACTCCATATCTTGTTGGCCTTTCTCATTCTTTCCAGTTCCTTGGCCAGGCGCTGAAGTTCAATAACATCTTGAAGATTGTCCTCAACGTCCTCTACCAGTTTCAGCAGATCAGCAAGTATGCCATATCCTTTGTCTTGTTTTTGTATTTCTCGCTTGAGATCATTTATACTTTTACTAATGTTTCTCCTGCTTCTGCTTGATGGATGTTTAGAGAATTGTTCAATATCTGCAATAAGAAGGCTGATTTTTACTTGAATTTCTTCTCTCAGTATAGGTGCTTTCTGTTCCAATATCAGTTTCTCGCGTGCAGCTTTAGCTATTTCGAAACATTTAGAGTTATAGCGGCCATGGAGGGTATGTAGACCATGTGCAAGCTGAACTAATTGCTCTATCTGTGCCTGCCTCTTCTCCTCAATCTTCTCTTTGTTGTTAAACAACACAACTCGCCCACTACATTTTTTAAACACCTGTTTAAATTCTCCTGTCTGAGCACTGCACCACTCTTCAAAACTGCTGCTACAGGTTTCTTCAGCCATTTCGGTGTCAAATAAATCTCCATACGTCACGACAACGATGACGTGGTTAAAGTATCTGTCTCCAAATAATGCTTTAAGAGTTTCAAGTACAGATACTTCTTCCTCCGTGAATCGAGTGCCAAACTTGATAACTAACAAGAATGCGTCCACACCTGTAGAGCACATTGCTAGGGCTTTGTCAATGTTTTTTTTTCTGCAGCTATCCCGTCACTTACCGTGTTAATATCTGTATCTTTCAACCCAGGCCCATCAACTACCGTAAGTATAAAGTTTTTAAATCTCGCGTGACCAACAGTGACTTTTTTTGTTTGTGACGTCATGCCGAAGCTTGTTTTAAAAACTTTCCGATTAAGTATGAAGTTCCCAGTCGCACTTTTGCCATGTCCTGTTTTCCCCATTAACAAAAATCTTAGTTCTTTTTCCGGTTGTGAAGCCTGTGGAATATACAAATTAAGAAGTTACTGATTTAGAAAAAAGAAATGTCTAATGTTGCTTAAAAAAGACAAACAAGCTTCAGTTAATACTGAACAACATTTTACTAGCACTTAGCATTAATAGTTGTGCTTACATTCGTATCTCTATTTTATTTCTCATAAATAATGTCGCAGAATGAAGGTTTACCCATTTATCTTTGAAAAAAAAAATACATGTTGTTTCCATCCTTAATAATGGCGGAAGTTTGATTCCTGACACGATATCTTGAATGCTCCCCATTTGTAATTCGGGAGTATCAATAAACAATGGAGTTCATACTCGGCTGATTTAGTCCTTCAAGTCAATACTCCCTTAAATATTGAGTGGGATACGGACTAATTGAACGTTTTTTTTTAAATTGTGTTTGTTTGTTTTGTTTTTAAATACGTATCAAGATAAGATTTTAAAACATTTTCGTACATTTTGAATACATGATGTGATAAAGCAGTTGTTAATTAATTAGTTCAATCTCAGTCCATTGACTGTTTTTTACTTATGCACACGACATTTTTGTCGCCTTGCTCCACAGCTTCACAGGCAGTGTAACCAGATAAATGATCACATGAGAATTAATGCCATCAGAGCATACAGTAGAAAGCGCATAATATAATTACTGTATTCCAAGCCATATTTTGAAAGGTATGATGCACGTGTAATTAGAGTACGTTTCTTAAAGATGTCACATAGTTAGAATTATCTATATACTTTTGTTGTATTATATAGAAGATAGATGTGATAATAGAAATGAATAAAATAAAACACGATGACGAACACAACAAAGATCATTTGTTCTGTAAGTTATTGTTGTTTATTTTAGGACCTTGCACAAAGCTTTGGATTTTATTGTGTTTTGTGCATGGGATACCCGGTTCAACCCCATATTGGTTATAATTTGGGTATGTGACAGTGCGAAGACGATGTGTGAAGAAGAATGGTAGTACGGGTGGGGTTCGTGTGCAATGTTGTCGTCACTCTCTCTGGCCTACTTTCACACACGTTCCGCAGTCACAGAAAAACTCTCTTGATGACAGGGTCCCACCTTTATTAATGAAACTCTATCAGGTAGATGAATGAAAATGGACAACGGCTCTTAGAGTTGTGCGTCCACCATGATCTCTGCGTGACCAACACCTACTTTGAGACAAAACCCCAGCATAAGGTGTCATGGAGACACCCACGATCCAAGCAATGGCACCAACTTGACCTGATTCTCGTCAGAAGGCCACTCCTCAGGTCTGTGCTCTCCACGCGCTCGTACCATAGTGCAGACTGTGACACAGATCACTCCTTGGTTTGCTGCAAAATCAGAGCACAACCAAGAAAACTCTATCGTGTCAGACATGAAGGGAAACCACGCATTGATACCAGCAAGATGTCAGACCCTTTCATGATCGCTCAATTCACTGCGACCTTCAAGAAAGTGCTCAGTAGCCCTCAGCATGGTGATACTATTACAGAGAACTGGGAGCATCTACGGAACACCATTCAAAGTACTGCACTTGCCACCTTTGGTAAGAAAACAGCAAAGTCAAATGACTGGTTTGACGCTTCATCAGATGTGATGGCACCTGTTATTGAAGCTAAGCGCAGTGCTATGAATGAATACAAACGTTCACCGAGTGCCAGAACCCTACAGATCCTGAGGGCTACGAGAAGCAAAGTTCAACAAACTGCTCGACGCTGTGCAAATGACTATTGGCTCCAGCTCAGTGAGAGCATCCAGATCGCAGCGCAAACAGGCAACATTAGACAAATGTATGACGGTATAAAGAAAGCACTTGGCCCCCATAAAAGTAAGACGGCACCGCTAAAAACCATCAGCGGAGAGAAGCTAACCGATAAGGGTAAGCAGATGGAGAGGTGGGTCGAGCACTACTCTGAGCTTTACGCTAGAGACAATACCGTTACGCCTGCAGCCCTTGATGCTGTCAATAGTCTGCCAACTATGGAGGAGCTGGATGCCGAACCAACATTAGAGGAACTCAGTAAGGCCATTGATAGCTTGGCCTCTGGCAAAGCACCAGGCAGTGATGGGATTCCTCCTGATTTAATCAAATGCTGTAAGAGCACGCTATTACATCCCCTGCATAGGATGCTGTGCCAGTGCTGGGAAGAGACAACTATTCCTCAAGACATGCGAGATGCCAAGATTGTAACACTGTATAAAAATAAAGGAGACAGAAGTGATTGCAATAACTACAGAGGCATCTCTCTTCTTAGTATTGTTGGTAAGGTTTTTGCCAAAGTCATCTTAATGCGACTACACAAGTTAGCTGAGCGCATATATCCAGAGGCACAGTGTGGATTCCGAGCTGGCAGATCAACAACAGACATGATCTTCTCTCTCCGCCAGCTTCAGGAAAAATCAAGAGAGCAGAAAAGACCATTATATATCGCCTTTATAGACCTCACAAAAGCATTCGACCTGGTTAGTAGGGATGGACTCTTTAAAATCCTCCTGAAAATAGGCTGCCCTTCTAAAATGCTGGAAATGATAAAGTCATTCCATGACGACATGAAGGGAACAGTCCAAAATGCTGGAAGCATGTCACAGCCCTTTGATATACGAAGTGGCGTTAAACAAGGCTGTGTTCTGGCTCCGACCCTCTTCGGAATCTTCTTTGCCTTACTCTTGAAACATGCATTCAGAGATGCAACTGAAGGAATATGCCTTCACACTAGGTCAGATGGCCGTCTGTTTAATCTTTCAAGGCTGAAGGCAAAAACAAAAATCAGAAGGGTCACTATAAGAGACTTGTTGTTCGCTGATGATGCTGCAGTCGTCACTCAAAGCCAACAGGAGCTTCAGAGCTTGATGAATCGCTTCACTCAAGCATGCAAGGACTTTGGCCTCACAATAAGTCTAAAGAAAACGAATGTGCTGAGTCAGGATGTGGGTGCTGCACCAGTTATCACTATCGATAACTATGAATTGGCAGTGGTGCACCACTTCACATACCTAGGGTCTACCATCAATGACAAAACTCTCACTGGATACAGAAATCGACAGCCGCATTGGCAAAGCTGCAGCTACCATTGCCCGCCTCACATCGCGTGTTTGGGGAAACTCTAAACTCACAATGAAGACCAAAGCTGCGGTATATAATGCCTGCGTCACCAGCACACTCCTATATGGCAGCGAGACCTGGACGACCTATGCTAAGCAAGAAAGAAGGCTCAATACCTTCCATTTGCGGTGTCTACGCCGCCTCCTCGGCATCTCGTTGAAAGATAAAGTGACAAATGTCGAGGTGTTGTCACGTGCTGGCCTTCAAAGTATGTATACGCTGCTTAGACAGCGCAGACTTCGCTGGCTTGGCCATGTTCGCCGCATGGAAGATGGTCGCATCCCAGAAGATATCTTCTACGGACAATTAGCAGATGGCAAGAGAACAGTTGGGCGACCACAGCTGAGGTTCAAAGATGTGTGCAAGAGAGATATGAGGGCACTGGACATGGATCCAGCAACATGGGAGGATGAAGCTGCCGATCGCACAAAGTGGCGATGCTGTTTACGGCACCACCTCAGATTGGGCGAAGAAAGGCTCACACAAGAAGCAGAGGTGAGGAGAAAACGTCGAAAGGAGCACCAGGAAAATAAGCAGTTGAGGGCTGTCACCTCAGGGGCGCATTCCCATAGTCAGTTATGACTGAAGGGGCTATTATTATTATTATCAGGTAGCATATGAATCATACAGAAAACAATGTTGCCCACAAGTTTACTTTGTAGGTAATCCCTATGCAACACCCTATAACCAAGCTATTTAGGTATTCTCTACGTAACACCATATAACCCAGCACAGACTGCTGGACTCTCTGAAATAAAATGAAACAAAATAAACTAGCATCGTACTAATGGACAAACATCATCTACGTAATAATACATACATATGTGTGAAAATATGCAAGTACATCCACTTATACGTCCATGTGTGTGTGTGTGTGTGTGTGAATGTTGTGTATGGTGTTACACATGTGTGAAAATATGCTAAAGATGCGCTTAAATGACCATGTGTGTGTGTGTGTGTTGTGTGTGCTCATGCATGTCTGTGTATTTGTGTAATCATACAATAAACATATCTCAGTCAACAATTATGCCTTCATACTCATACTAAATACTAACTACATCATCACGCGAGAGAAAACTTAAATGAAGCACTTCTATCTATGATGAAATATTATACACAACTCACTGGTTTAAATGACGTCAATTTATCAGTATGTGAGAGGCCTAGCTGCTCTAAAGAACAAGCAGATATATATACTCTATTCTTACAGCTCTATACTAAATGTAATAGGCATAGGCTACTCAACGGAGCTAGAGGGTTCGCTAATCTTTCTCTCACAAGACTCACTGGTGTAAAATTAACCACACTTACGGCTCACAAGAATGCAGTACAACTATTACTTAACACTACACAAATAATAATAATAATGGTAATAAGTACACACTTGATACAGCGCAATGCGACACTAGAATTCCTCTTATAAATTCACTTAGTACTTTACACATTTAACACACAGTCTCATAGTGAAAATAGCGATGAGATATACGTGAAATTACACTAGACAACACATACATCGCAAATCAGCTTGTATCAAACTATAGATAGACAAACGCTAAAAAAAGCATTAACTTCTAAAACTGAAACGTCTAATATTACTAAATCTAAAGTATTATAAAAATGTACTCATATGCAAGCATACCTCTATGTCATTAGTTCTCTTAGCACAGACGCAACATATACGATATCAAATCCTCTACCTCAATGGTGCATACCGCACAATAAGACGATCTGTCTTCTTTTCAACTATGACTCGACTCTCTCACTGTTTCAATTTAAATCTACATATCCACTCCTGTACCACATGATTTCTACGTAAAAAT
This sequence comes from Oreohelix idahoensis, assembly GCA_024509875.1. Taxonomy (NCBI): domain Eukaryota; kingdom Metazoa; phylum Mollusca; class Gastropoda; order Stylommatophora; family Oreohelicidae; genus Oreohelix; species Oreohelix idahoensis. The sequence goes on along the minus strand of JAMPIV010007131.1, from coordinate 16,035 downwards.
GTCAGGCAAAGATCCGCCAATCCCTCTAGGGAGCAAATCAGGAGTCCTATGCTCTGTTTGAATAACATAAGATCACATCATAGTAAAGGTTATCTTCCTAATCGTCTACACTTCAAGGTCCGCCTACTAATGGTAACATTCCCACGATATCTGTTGCCCTAGTCACATTTCTTACGGTTTTGTGCTCAAAAAAGGTGTTTTCCTCTGGTGTCAGACAGCGCCGAGATGTCTAAGACCAAGGGCCGTCTCTCATTACATCTTCTGCGTCTCACACGTTTGTCTTCCTCACAGATGGCAAAGGTGTGTTTCGTTTAGATGGCCCATTCTCGTGTGAGAATGCCACATGAGCGAAAATAAACACCGTAAACCAGATCATAAACTAATTACCCAGCCTAAAATTACATCCTTCTGGCCACACGGTCACAGGTATATAGTGTTCCTTTTTCTAAATAGTACATTATACTTGTTGTTTTTACAGACGGCTAATTCTCTGGCATTTAGTGTGACGTTTGCTAAGGTCTGTTGGTGTGTCTCTTACTGTTTGTGAGTATTATCTCCCATCATCCTGTTGAGTTTTTAGATGTTTGTACTTTGATTTATTGTATTCTACCTTCTTATTTCATGCCTTTCAGATTAACTCATGTATTTCTATTGCGAATGCACTGCATTGCAAGGTTCTGTAATTTATCTTACTTTTGTGCTGACCATTTGTGGTGATTATTTTGTTTATGTATTTTGTTCTTCACTAATTATTCTCCTTTGCTCTGGTAGTTATAAGTTAATTTTTGTTTTGGTATTTGTGATATAATGATCAAGTTCTTTCACCTAAAATATTTAAATCGTCACTCATAATATTTGAATCGTTCATTTTTGCAAAGTTATGTTACACGGATTGCATCAGACACATGCAGTGAGGAATTTCCGTCCCTCTCTCCTCTCCGTTATTCTATATTGAAAGATTTGAAATACAAGGCGCGTGATACTAAACGTTTTGCTTGCTGTTTGCATCAGAAAGATCTTGCGTCATTTGGTGACCCAAAATTCAGGCGGAATGTTAAAAATAAATCTAGTACTAGCGTTCTGAAACGTTCGATAAGTTAAATTTTAAAAATAACGTGCTGTTAATTTACCAGCAAAACTTGTTTTTCAAAATCCTTTCATAGCTCGATTTCGTAGTATATAAACTGGTAAATTTAGGTGGAATGTTAAAAATTAATCTAGTACTAGCATTCTGAAACCGTCGATAATTTAAATTTCCAAAGTCTACGTGATATTAATTTACCGACAAAACTTGTTTTCAAAATTTTTACGTAGCCCGATTTCGTAGTATATAAACTGGTACATTTCAAGTAATTTTCACATACGTCATGAGCGAACGAGAGAACAACTCGAAATTCTATACAGAGAGAAGCCTAGTAGAAAATGCTGTCACAAACTAAGCTTCAGCAAGGGTTTTCTCACCAGTCGGTACAGCACCGTATAATAAATAATAACCTTATAAATAATAAACTTCAATAGGGTAAATAATCATATTTTGTGTGATAAATTCTTAATTTTTTAATCAAAGCATTAAAAACTTTTTTTCTATGTGTGACTGGGTGGGCGAGGAATGCGATGTTGTTGTGATATGTGAACGCATTCTTGCACACTCGCACCTGACCCGTGTGCCCGTGTAAGTTAAATGCGCAAGTAGTTATATTGATATTTTTTTCAATCAGAGCTAATCCTTTATATCCTTTTCGTTCTTATTATTTTAGATTTAGTGATAAGAAAACGGCCCCAAAATGATAAGGTATATCCAAAAGAAAAACTGTAACGTTCCGAAAATAGCAATGCAGTAAATTCAACCAGAAGTTTATGAACGTCATTCGACAAGCAATGGTATTTACACAATGACATGATCGTTTACTTACGCTTAAACAAAATAGTGAGTTATATCCAAAAGAAAAAAAAACTACTGATCTTCATAATCTCCAAGACGAAACTCGATTTTGGCTTGCCTAACACAACACAATGAATACCTAGCAAATCTCTCTCCTTTCTCGCATTTCTCCACCTTGTATACAGCTCCGTCTTTTTCCCGCCATTTTACATACGTCTCGCTCATTTTACAAACGTCTCTCTGTTTTCTTTTTTTGACATTTTTTCACACGCCTCTCTTTTCCACCTAAACAATGGAAAAAAACCCAAGATCACAACTCTCGCTTCACACTTCCCACGCATAACACCAATTCATTATTATTTTCTGAGACTACTCTACAATGCCGCTCACAGCCGTGACTGCCAACTGTAATTTTTATGATACTGCGTGTTGCGAGAAAACGCCGTATTTGCTTTTAATGAATTTCCTTATTCTGTGTAGTGTTATAGCACGTATAAATTCTAGTGTAGGCCAGGCGGTCACACAAGTCCCGCGTCCACAAAAATGTATCCCATGTGGAGACATTTTCGTCCTATCAACTAAAAATATCAAGTCCCTAAAAACATACTCGAGCAAAATTTCAAATGGGGGTATATACTTATGAGCCAATTGGCAATGGACAATGGTTGAGAAAAATTTATGTTACTTATACAAGTCATTGAGTAGGGGCATTCTCATGTGAGCCAACTGAAAAAATTGTGCAAGATCTCAGTATACATGTGAGCCAACTAAAAAAGGTTTTTTTTTTAAACAAGATATCGTCTGGGGCGTACACATGTGAGCCAGTGACAGGTATATAATAAAATCATGGTATGTTACAATCTTCATTTTAACATTTACAATATGACAAAGTTATCAGTAGGGGATATGAATAGCAATGAGCGATACGCAATATGTAGTTGATATTCCTGTACTTAACACAATAATTATGTAATTTACTTAAAACACGCATGTGGTATTACATTAAAAACATCTAGCCATAATACTTATATCCATAAACAATGTAGGGCATAAGAACTTTTATCAAGTCAACACATAGAAGGTTTGGTCATGCCAAACAAAACTCGAACTTTAATCAATACATGATGACAATAATTGTATCATAACTTTATACATTCATCTGAATCGTAACTGAACTAGAACTATATTTATTTTTCACAATCACCTCCGCGATGCCCACTGCGATCAGTGAAGGTAAAGCTGTCTGGATGTATTATAACTCTTGTTGACGGACATTGTAGCGTCAACTATGGGAGAGCGAGGATATAATTAAATAGCTGGGTGTTGCTGGAGGAATGCGAGGCGTGGGTCTGTTTACTGGTGTCTCTGCGGCTTCTTTAACATCGTCTAACTCATTAGTAGTAATACTATTTCTCTTTCGAATACAATTAAAACGTTGACAGATACTATTTCTGTACATCAGATAAGTTATTTAAAATACTACAATGATGCTGATAAGTATGACTAATCCTAAGAAGTGTGATTGTTTGACCACGACTTCCGGAATTCTGTACATTGTTCAATTCAGTTATGAGAGGGGTTATGTCAACAGAGTGCAAGGATGGCAAGACAGGGAGGGGGGTAGAAAAATTAGTTCCGTTTTGGATGGATGAATTGAGAGATTGTCATACCACGGAAGTAGAGACGTTAAAGTGAATAGAAATATTCTCAGTGGAAAATCCATCCTGAGAACGGAAGATGCATGGAACGGCATCAATCCGAAAATAGTTATCAGAAATCGAGCAAGGGGAAAGATGAAGGTCGTGAAACGGAGGTTGGACCGACATAGCGGAATACACAGAGATGTTGTTGGGTACACAACAACTGCACAGGGTGTGCGTAGTGAAGAGGGTGAAGAACCAGAGGTGTGTGTGGAGGGAGGAGCTACCCTGAAATGCTATTTTCGTTATTAATTGCTGGATTTCAATGAAAATGCACAGACTTAACCTATATCAATACTAGATACGAAAAATGGAGAGTTTTATGGCACTGCACTACTGGTTGCCATAGAAATGGCGGCCATATTGGATTCTATTGTTCTATTTCAATTTGCTAAGGCTTTTTTATTTATTAAGCTATGAATACCAAATATGAACACAACGTTTATCATTATATTTTAAAACTTTTCGATTGGTGGATTTTTGATAACTTTAATACAAAAAAAGTTGTAGAACTTTGAATATAGTGTCTAAAAAAAGTAACAAATTTTGATAAATTTTACATTACTTTTTGCAATAAATCAAAAGTTTGATCAGATACTCAAAATCCAGCAGTATGAAAGTTTTAAAAGATTATGGGCAACATGTGTGCCAATTTTTATGTCAATTAACACATAAGTGTGGAAGTTTTAAGGAAATTAGGATGAAAATATTAGATTTTGAGAAAATCGCATTTTTCTCCATAAACAGACTACAATTAAATAAGTCTGTAATATTGCCCCTGAAAAATTGCTTACTTGTCATTTAGAACATACTGGTTGCATAGCCAGCTTCCTCTGCAGCTTCCTATCTGGCTTTCTGTTGAAATTTGTGCCTAATTTCCTTCCTTGTCTTAGCGCAGTTTTCTGCCGTTTTAGAGCTGAGCAATATTGGATTCTTTGTTCTACTTCAATTTACTAAAGCTTTTTTATTTATTAAGCTATGAATACCAAATATGAACACAATGTTTATCATTATATGTTAAAACTTTTCCAGTGATGGATTTTTGATAACTTTAATACAAAAAAAAAGTTGTAGGACTTTGAAAATAACGTCTAAAAATATTAAGAAATTTTACTAAATTTTACATTACTTTTGTCAATTAACCAAAAATTTGATCAGATACTTAAAATCTATCACATAAAAAGTTTTAAAAGATTATGGGCAATATATGTTCTAATTCTTACTTTTCCTGTGATGGATTTTTGATAACTTTAATACAAAAAAAGCTGTAGGACTTTGAAAATAGTGTCTAAAAATAGTAACAAATTTTACTAAATTTTACATTACTTTTGTCAATTAATCAAAAGTTTGATCAGAGACTTAAAATCCATCACATAAAAAGTTTTAAAAGATTATGGGCAATATATGTTCCAATTCTTACATAAGTGTGGAAATTATAAGAAAATTAGGATTAAAAAATAGATTATGAGAAAACCGCATTTTTATACATAAGAAGACAACAATTAAATAAGTATGTAATACTACAGCAAAAAGATAACTTACTTGTCATTCAGAACATACCGGCCATATATCCAGCTTCCTCTGCAGCTTCTTGTCTGGATTTCTGTTGAGATGTGTGCTTTGCTATCACCATCACTTAACATGGTGGTGTAGCAAAATTTGTGTCGTGTCACAGACCGGCTCCATAAAACACTAGCTGCCTCAGCCTCCATTACACCTGAACTTCCTAGAAAGAAGAAAAGGTATGAATTAGTAAAACTTAAAATAATGATGTAAGCAGACATTGAACACTTTCCTTTACAATGTAGAAGCAAATGTAGTACAAAGGAAGCAAAGCAAACACATGTAAGTAATAAATTATGTTACTAAAACTGATACTTATGGAGAAATTAAAATTAGATCAGTTTTAAATTTTTAGACAAGGAGAAGGAGAAATCAAAAATAAGATTCAGAAGTAAATACCTTCAAAATTTATATCACATCCTTGCTTCACATGCTCCTCTTTCCATTTGCTGAAGTTTCCCGGGGCTTCCTTCTGGTACCAAGAACCAGTTGCAGCACATGTCTGACAGTATTTTGAAAGCACATGGGCATCTATAACAAGACCTGTCAAGATCTCCACAACACATCCAATAATAATTTTTGAACTGTGGCCCCAGCTGCCATCAAAACTGACTCCAATATCCATAATATGTTCATGATATGGTTGATTGCTCTGAGCACAGTTTACACTGCACGCTAGCTTAGCAGCATGATCAAATATTAATTTTGTGAGTTCTGGTGTTTGCAAATAAATATTTATTTGCAATTGTGTTGAAAGTTTTTTGATGCAGGCCAGGCATATCCATGTTATGTGCAAAGTAGTTAAATTTATAGGGTCCCATTCCTGATAACAATGATGATAGAACTGCAACTTTGTTCACACTGAATGAATTATGTTCATCCACCGATGATGTGTACGTTGATGCAACGGTTTTGTTGCAAACATAACAATTCACTTTGATGAATGTGTTGAACAAGACCTCTCTTGGCCTGATTATTAATTTCTGCAGACAGCTTCCCATAGCATTCTGGACATGCAAGCTGACTAACAAGGTTGCATATCTCAGACATATCAACTATAGTTCTGGAGACCGTATTGTAAGGCGTTGAAGCTTCTTGCACCGATGAGGCACTTAGTTCCAGCTTTTTACAGAACCGTGGTGTGCTGTGGGGTGAAGAGGTAGAAGTTGTAGAAGAGCTTGTGCTGGCTCCTTCATTTACAGCTGAAGCTGACAGTATAACCTCAGGCAGACTAGGCTCATTAGGGGGACCATTTAGTTCTGAAAAAAGTACATAAGAAATAATCACAGCTCAAGAAACATGTCACATGCTACAATGATAATTTATCGTATAATGTGGAATCATGTCATTTTGTCAAACCAGAAAAATGTGATCACTGTTTACTGCCAACGCGTTTACTAAAACCTTGCAAATACATAAATTTAATTTTAAAAAATAATAGCTTATTCACATGTGACATTTTTTTTAAAAGTATATCGTTGAACCCTTTATGGGTTATAATAAGGACATATTGTGTATTAATTCAAGAAAATTAAGTCAGATTTCCAATATCAAAATATAGTACCTTCTTCCCCCTCCACTCAGTTCTAACAGAGTCAATCAAAACTAAATTTCTGTAGGCCTAGCCTAAATGTGTTGTGCGTGCCTGGCTTTCTACAGTGATTCATTTTTACCATTACCATAACAAAATTAGCGATTTTTACCTGCACTATCTTGGTTCCATCTTTTCTCCCTGGCCGCTTCCATGTTTAGATGACGAAAGCTATTCTTTTTTCGAGGCATTTTCACACAAAAAGTTCCGAAAAATGAGTCTAACTAAATATGTACACAGAATTTATCAATCTGACGCCATATTGTCAACACTGCGGTTACAAGTCACGTGGATTCACGCAGCCAACGAACAGTTTAGAATAGTGAGCGGAAAAAGCCGATGTCAGTGAATGTCCGACGATTTCCATATATGGAGGTAATCGGTAAAAAAGCGACCCATAAAATCTCGATCTTGGCGGGTATAATTTTGTTACCAAAATAAATGAACTACATCACAGGATTCCCCAGATCTAGGCGAATCCAATGATGTATAATACGTAGGGGTGCAGGCTTGGTTGCTATGGGAAAAACTAGGTCAAATTAGGCCAATTTTCTCGAGTTTGAGAAAATCTATCTGTACCATACCTTTTTTTTTCAAAGTCAAAATACATATTGTTAGAGTGCATTTTGACATTTAATTCTGTTATATTTAGATTCAGGAGATGTTAAAGTATCAGAAAATGGACTAATCCCAAAATCCATCATTTTTGTATTTTGACGTTAATTTAATGCCCGCTCCTGGCCTTATCATTATAAATACGCATGGGAGCATGAATAAATTTCACTGTACGAGTACACTATCTGTGTGTCTCGACCGCAGTACTTTGGTAAATTGACATGATACATAATGCATAGTTACTTATACGATAGAAAAAAGACTATCAATCTTACAGAAGGGAAATGGTGATGCTATGCAAATCTCATAATTCTGCTGTGATGTATGGTGAAGTACCTGTTAGCTCTGTTCACTGCAATAGCTTATGCGTTCGTGTTATAGATAGCTGCTGGATACGCAGTGGGTTCATAGTGAGAAATGATATGGGTAGACACGGGAGTAAGTATAGGATGCACACGATAGTGGCAATAAATAGCGTCCATAATAATCAAATGAATTTTTACAAAGACTAGAAGTTCGGAGTGAGATAGAAGTGCTTCAACTGACAAGGATTCATGAGAAGCGAATAAATTCCGTGACGGAATATCAGAAGTACGAAGCGTGTGAGGTATCATAGAAGATAACTGGTTAAAGATAATATCAATGAAATTCGTCAAGGTATAATAAGTAACCATAAAATGATCTATAGCATTTGTCTGGTTCAGTAACTCCTGAACAGACAAAGTAGAAAAATTAGGTAATTGAGAAACAACTGCTCTGAGTATTGTTCACAATTTATGATGCTCTGTCTAAGCACATGTTTAACTCTTTCAGTCCCAAGTAAAAAAGTGGGTTTGGCCCAAGCAAAAATGGCCACCCCAGTTCGTTTTTATTGTTGTTGTTTGGAAATAATTTTTTTAAAATGTTCATATGCATAAATAACTTTGTTGTTGTATATGAAACTGAAGGTAATTGAATGTACTTTACTCTTGTGCTACACGTATAAAAGCTTTCATTGAAAAATGATTAGTTATTCAAGGTAAAATGGAGAATATGCGCTTAAAAAATGATTAGTTATTCAAGGTAAAATGGAGGATATGCGCTTAAAAATTTCAAAACAGAAACACGTTCACTCTTAAACACGTGCGGTATTTAAAAGAATGTACTTGCAGTCGGAAATGACGTTTTGGGTGGTTTGTGGGTAGTTATAATTAGAAACAGTCTCAAACAGAGGCACTTATACTAAAGGCTTTTTAAAGTCGATTTGGCCAAGCGTGTCTAACCCCTGAGCCTTTATAAAGTCGATTGGGACTTAAAGAGTTAATAATATCTTGGTTTTCCGCCAAGGTTTTAATGTTATAACTTAACTGTCATAGTTGTCGTCGGTTGCAGTGCCCACAAAAAATACTCTAACGCATTGCGTGCAAACGGCAAAATCGCTTTTTTTGGTCGATGTGCTTGACTCGTATTATGAAAGTGTAGCTTAAGATCAAACAATGTCTTCCTTAACCTTTGAGATTCTGCCTTAGCAAGAAATAGTATGTTAATGTAACACGTGTGTTTGGTTATCTTATAATCTACAACAATGTTTGAGACATATGTTTTTAAATCAAGAAAAAAAATTATATTGAGATCTTCTAATTCTGATTGTAATGGTTTGAACGCTGTAACAAGGTTAACTGTCCATTTCGAATAGTGTTGTGTCTCTCCAGATTAGTTTCTCTTCACTGGCGGCTATGACTGCCGTTGCTAGCATCAGAAGTACGACATAGAAAGTGGCTGGCAGCATCTGAGAATATTTCGTTTAAAAAAATAAAACCTTTTAGAGCAGCCCAGCGAAAGCAACTTGGCCGACTCCAAAATAGCAATGCCTCCCCTGGACAATCTGCTATCTTACTCGAACAAAAAAATTAAACAATTTAGAGCAGCCCAGCGAGAAACCTGGCCATCTGTAACAGAGCAAGGTCCCTCCTGGAAAATATTATATCGTAGTCCCTCTCAGTGTCTACAGCAGTGACGGTTGATGTAGTGTTACATGTAGGGTGTTGCGATGTTGATGCACTGGGGTGTGCGATGTTTTTTGTTTAGTTGGATGTTTACTGTACATCATTGTACGAACATGCTCCCGTGGAAGGCGTATAAAACTTTGCCAGTGGTACCGAGTCGTCTGATGAAGATGAGTAGGGTCGTTTCGATGCTGACCGACTGGATGTATCCATATTATCGTCGATATTCTCGTTATCATCCTCGTTATCATCGTGTTGTTCTTCAGTTTCAGTTACTGACTCATCTCGTTGCATCGAAGTATGAACGCAAACATTTCGTTCAGTTAGTGAGGCAGGTGAAAACTCTGTATCAGAAGGTTGTGGTGTAGCTAGATGGGTGTCGGTATCTTGTACAGGCTGGTGTTGTTGGGCTAGTCCTTCCTGTAGTATGTTAAGAGGAATGTTGTCTTCGCTACATGTAGTCGAATTTGAGTGGTGACAGATAGTACCGGGGTTCCTTTGATTTGAACGATAGTACTTATGTGCTCTTACTGCGTGCAAATATGTGTTGCTATCACTGACTATTCTACTTATCTCAGTTTGCGTGGCAACACTACACATTTTTTTCCGACTTGTTTCTATTTCCTCTGTCATGTTAGATTGAATGTTGTACCCATGACTGTTCCATGGTCTATTCCTATTACTTCCTTCCTTTGTTATGACATTTTGCTGGCGAGATCTTTTTATCTTCCTCCACTCTCCTACCGGTTCTACGTTCATTTTCCAACTATTCTCGGTTCTTAACTGACATTTTTGTTGCTTCCCTATGTTAATGTTATTTATTTGCAGTGTCATTCCTTTCCTGATTTGACCAACAAAATTTCTTACTGCTATCCGATGGTGTCTTCTATTTAGACTACTCCAATCTGCACCTGTTTTGACAGTGTCTCTTTCCCATTTTCTATGGTATGGTTGACAGTCTTATTGCTGTTGCTGGATATTAATCAAGTGTTGTTGTTGCTGCTGTTGTAGCAGTAATTGCTGCTGGTCAAGCTGCTGTTGTAACGATTGTGGATCCATGATAGTGATTATTCCTGTCTGCTTTTACTAAAGAAAAGGGGGGTCACAGCGCCAAAATGATTAGCTATGTGTCCGTGTCAGTTAAATGTGCAAGTAGTTATATTGATTTTTAGTTTCAATCAGAGCTAATCCTTTATATGTTGTTGTTCAAGTGGCTACAGGCCTTTCGCCTGAGATGGAGATTCTTGACGTTTGCTAATTTTCCTTTCCAGGTTCGTTCTTACCTTTTAAGTTTAATGAAAAGCAAATAGCCCCAAAATGATAAGGTATTTTCAAAAGAAAAACTGTAACTTTCCAAAAACAGCAATGCAGTAAATTCAACCAGACGTTTATGCACATCATTCGACAAGAGCTGGTATTTACACAATGCCATGATCGTTTACTTACGCTTAAACACAATAGTAAGTTATATCCAAAAGAAAAAAAACTACTGATCTTCATAATCTCCAAGACGAAACTCGAATCTGGCTTGCCTAACACGGCATAATGAATACCTAGCAAATTTCACTATTTTCTCGCATTTCTCCACCTTTTATACAGCTCCGTCTTTTTCCCGCCATTTTACACGTCTCGCTCATTTTACAAACGTCTCTCTGTTTTCTTTTTTTCTTTTTTTACTTTTTTTTCACGCCTCTCTTTTTCACCTGAACAATGGAAAAAAGCCACGATCAAAACTCTCACTTCACACTTCACACGCATAACACCAATTCATTATTATTTTCTGAGACTGCTCTACAGTGCCACTCACAGCCGTGACTGCCAACTATAACCTTTATGATACTGCGTTTTGTGAGAAAACGCCGAATTTGCTTTTAATTTATTTCCTTATTTTATGTAGTATTATAGCACGTACAAATGCTAGTGTAGGCCAGGCGGTCACACCTGTGAAGACCAGGAAGAACACCTTAGAAAGACATATTCAGATGGTTGCAAAGATGAGCCGCTCAGCAGCATGGCAGGCCTTAAATGGCCGAGTAAGCCAGGAGCTGAATTTAACACCAAGTCCCCAACAGTGCAAGAGGTAGAAAGCGTTGTCCAGAAAGCTCGGTGCAAGTCAGCTCCAGGCCCTAATGGTGTTCCATGTGTTGTTTATAAGAAATGCCCTGAGGTGCTCAAACGACTGCTCCGTTTACTGAAGAATGCGTGGAAAACAAAACTTGTAAGCAAGGAATGGAGAAAGGCGAATGGAGTCTCCATCCTGAAGGAACAAAATTCCACAGACATCAATCAGTTCAGGCCAATCTCACTATTTAATGTGGAAGGGAAGATATTCTTCTCAGTGATGACGAATAGGCTCACTACATACCTCCTGGCAAATGGGTACATTGACACCACCATTCAGAAAGGAAGTATCCCAGGTACACCAGGATGTCCAGAGCATGCCACAATGATCTGGGAAGCAATTCAAAAGGCAAAGTCTGACAGAATAAACTTCCATGTAATCTGGTTTGATCTAGCAAATTCTTATGGATCCGTTCCACGCCAGATGTTGTAGCAGGCTCTAGAAATGTATCATGTTCCACAAGAGATTGCAGCAATGCTCAAGCTGTATTTCGCAGGGTTCTCTGTCAGATTTTCAACCAGAGAGTACACAACCAAGTGGATTGGTATTGAAGTTGGAATTGCGATGGGATGTACCATCTCTCTGATACTATTCGTTATGGCTATGCAGGTAATCTTCAATGCGGCTGAAGAAATGGCTATAGGTCCGAAGCTCGGTGAAATGTGTCACATGCCACCGCTCAAAGCATTCATGGATGACACAACAATTCTGACATCAGATGAACATCAGGCCCGGAGGATGTTAGCACGCCTGGATGAACTAGTCAGCTGGTGCAGAATGAGCTTCAAACCCAAGAAGTCGAGAAGCCTATCAGTCAGGAAAGGGAAGATAGCAGAAGTAATATTCATGGTTTCTAACCAAAGAATCCCTACTGTCATTGAGGAACCTGTTAAATGTCTTGGCAGGATGTACGATGCCTCATTAAAAGACTCGGTGGTAGTGCAACAGACAATAGATATGGCAGGCAGAGGGCTACAGATCATAGACCAAAGCAGGCTCCTAGGAAAATTTAAACTGTGGTGCCTCCAATTCATGTTGATTCCTAAGTTGCTGTGGCCACAGCTTATATATGAAATAAGCACAAGTACAGTGGAAGCTATAGAGCAGAAGGTCAATAAGTTCATGAGGAAATGGCTAGGGGTACCACCAGGTCTGTCAGATGTAGCACTGTACTGCAAAAAGTCAAAATTTCTGCTTCCTTTCAAGTCAGTTGTTGAAGAGTACAAAGTTGGAAAGGCAAGGCTTCCAATGATTTTACGCAAGTCAGCAGATGATGTGGTTAAGTCCATTCAGCCCACACTGAAAACGGGAAGGAAGTGGAGAGTGGAAGAAGCTGTTAATGCTGCCCAGGAGTCGCTCAAACGCAGGGAGGTAATCAGATACACTCAAACGAATAGACGGGGATTTGGTCATGGAGACATCCGCTGGTGGTCCAAGGCATCAAGCAGGGAGCGTAGAGACATGGTAGTTCAGGAGATACGAGGAGCTGAGAATGATAAGAGGCTGCAAAAAGCAGTACAGCTGGCCCAACAAGGTCAATGGACTACATGGGAAGGAGCCCTGCAAAGGTCCTTGACATGGAATGATATATGGCATATGGCACCTCTTAGGCTCAGCTTCGTTGTTAGATCAATGTATTACCTCCTGCCATCGGCCAAAAACCTTGTGAAATGGGGAAAGTCGGATGATGAGCAGTGCCTCATGTGCCATGGTAGGCAGACACTTGAACACGTGCTCTCAGAGTGTAAGGTGTTGTGACCGTAAAGTGGTATTCCAAAAGAGCATACTAAGAAAGATAACTCATTTATAATTATCAATTTTAATTAAAACGGACCATAGCTAGCGTAACAGAAATTAGTTATAAAATAAACTGTAAATTTATTATGGAAACAGGCTATACCACAACTTAGATATAAAAAAAATCAAAAGCGAAGGAAAGATGATGGAGAAACAGCGTAGATTGATTTTTGACCAATCGTGAGCTGGTAAAATCTGGCCCACGCACGCCAAATTGAGCTGTTCCGGCAGAAATCCCCAGGTCAGTCAGTTAGTACGTGCTCAGCTTGAGAGACAAGCAGATGTGTCTAGAACGCAGTGGTTTACTGCAATCAAAATTATTCTAATTGTGGGAATAGAAAATCTGAAGTTGATAGTGCTTTTACTTCAAAGTGTACTTATCTGTGTTTAAATTCCGAACTGGAAGACAGTAAGTAGTTGCCATAATTACCCTATACTATTTGACATGTCGAGACAGGATAGTTTTTGCAGATCCAAAGGAAAAATCGTGGCTGTAGGTTTAACTTCAAACAAATATGCAGAGTTGCCCCGTCATGTAGAAGCACTGGCATTTGGGTAGGAAACAGAGCTATTGAATAAATGAACAAGCAGAGTGATTAACTGCAAACATGCACTTACTCGTTCAATGGTATTGAGCAGGAAAGAATTTTCCTCAATGTTAAATCTGAGTGGTTCATATGAAGTCAGAAGCCCATGTAATATTATTGAAGGCATTGTGCTTTGTTGGATAAATGAGATATGCAAGCTATGAATTTTTGCTACGTCTACTTGTAAATAAGTTGTGGTCAATAAAGATTACGTTGAGACCAAAGGCCGGTCGTCTTTCAATTACTTTGCCACGCACATATTTGGATGGAAGAAAGTTATGTCTGCTGGAAACTAATATTGATCAATCTACTGCTCCTTACCTAATTATCTTAGAGGATCATCCCAGAACCTGGTAAACTCCTCTAAGTCTGTAGGAGAGCAATTTCAAACTCTACCGGACAAGCTAGTTTATCAATCTAACACTCTCTGAATAAACAACAACCCCAACACCTTGCCCGGCCACAGTGTCATTAGGGAAAGGGCGATACACATTGCGCCACAACAAAGTGCTAAATGAGCCGGCTGCGACAATAGATCTGGCAAGGATGTAGGCGAATAGCAATGTCAGGCCGAACACCGCAAACACATACTTTCTGAGATCAGGAAAGTCAGCACACTCAAAACCGAGTAAATCAGGTTGCAGTGTACCATCTCTCCTTGACTGTGCAAATGACTGAGAGATGGATGTAGACCTACCTGGACGAGGGGCATATCCAGAGAGTATCAGGAAATCTCGAAGACGGCCGGATATAGTGCTGCATTCTTCATTATCGCACCAGGTTATACTGATTGAACTGACCGTGACATTTGAGTCCAGATTGGAAGAGCAACATTTGTTCAACGCGGCCAAGTATAGTGATCTGGCCGCAGATCTGAGACACGATGGGTTCACTGCAAGGGTCATGGCTGTTGAGGTGGGTGCAAGAGGGCTCGTGGCTGCAGCCGTGTATGGTTTATTGAAACTGTTGGGGCTGAGGGGACAGTCGAGAACAAGGGTACTGAAGAGGCTTAGTGAAACTGCGGAAAAGGCATCGTGCTGGCTGTGGAACAACCGCAATGGGCTACGGAACTCGGGACAGTAAACTCTACGGTACAGAAAACATCAGGAATTTTTCTACGTTGAGTTTTTTGGTGTACTAGTGACCTGATATCTTCCTTACAGTGGATCCTTTATAAAGTCATGTGACCTGATATCTTCCTTACAGTGGAACCTTTATAAAGTCATGTGACCTGATATCTTCCTTTCAGTGGATCCTTTATAAAGTCATGTGACCTGATATCTTCCTTACAGTGGATCCTTTATTAAGTCATGTGACCTGATATCTTCCTTACAGTGGATCCTTTATAAAGTCATGTGTCCTGTTCCCTTCATCTCTGCCTTTGCCTTCCCTAAAGTAAACGCGAAGTTAGGCACCCATTTACAGTTGGTTAAACAGAAGACAACGGTGGGAAATATAGAAAGGCTATGATACAATTATAAAGGTCGCGAAAAACAAGTGACAAAAAACAAATTAGCTAGATAGAACGGCTTAAAGAAAGAGTCAACGGGTGTGGCAAACATGAGGAACAAGTGATAACTTTGTTTAAAGGAGTAAAAATAAAAATAAATAAAAACAGAAATGTGCATGCAGAGACACAAACTAGATTAATACACAAGAAGGAGATTAAAAAACGAACCAAATGAATGACCTGATGCGATAGTTTTACTTAACGCACATACTTTCAAATAAGGTCATGCTATTGTTTTATTTGCATATGGATTGTTCCAACAACAAGATGTTATGGCAGACCTTTGACATGGAAATTAATATGAAACAAATATAAAGGTATGTTATCAGGCACTCGCAGGAAATAAAGAAGTAGAACACCAGACAACAAAAAAACAACAGACATGAGTGGCTTACCCAGGATTTGAACACTGGACCTTCCGTGCGACAACCCCGCCTAGCCATGCAAGCGAATCACACTATCCGCTCTGCCATCTACGCATCATCAAAAAATGATGTTTTCAATGGCAGGTCAATAGTGCGAACCACAATACACGACACCAGAAGTCCTCCATGGGCAGTTCAGCCTATTAATGACGCAATCACTTCTGTTGTATTTCTATCAAGCAGTATAGGCCGAATCCAACAAGACCCTTAGGACCTTAACACTGTGTCCCCAGTAAAAAGATCGTAGACCTAGAACAG
>JAMPIV010007129.1:0-149758 GCA_024509875.1 Oreohelix idahoensis | reverse complement strand
ATCATTAACTCAATAGTAGCCTAAAATCTGAAGTTAATTTCAAAGTTCCAGATGTGATAAATATGTGAGATCAGACCTTTGGGATAGAACACGACAACAACCAGTACTGCTGGAGAGAAAATGAAGATGGATAAGACAAATGTAAAGTAAGCAACCAACCAGTATAACAAGGCATGTCCTAGACTGGAACACACATGAGAATCTTGAGAACAGTAGAAGGGAAGCCAAGGCAACTGTGGGCTATTATGGCTGAAGAAGATGACCCAAAATGAACAACTGGTGAGCAACAGTTGGTGTCCTATATTCTACATGGAACAAATGGAATTGCATGACTGAAATTTGTGATATAATATGAAACAAAAGGGATATGAGTGAAATTTGTGATATAACCTAGTTCATAAACTTTAAACATGATTTATCATATCTATGAGTTCTATTTACTGCTTCTTCTTCCTCTCTCTGTCCTCCCCCCTGTTTTTAACAGTTACTAAATGATTCTGAAGTTCAGTTGATAACAGATTGTGTGTATGATAATTCCAAAAATTGCTGTTGTTGCATTATTTTCTCTTAAGTCTGACAGATAATTTCTTTTAGTTTGCAATGTTAACTTCATCTGACAACTAATTGTTATTTTTTTTTTGTCACAACCGATCCTCAGTGTTAGGTTCCTTAACATCAACTTGACAGTTAATTACTCAAGTGTCCTCCAGTGAGGGAGATGAGCATGAGGCCATTGTCCAGGGGCTATGTGCATTCTTACTGGGCATCTGTATTTTGTATAATGATGATTCAAGCAAAACTTTCTCAAAGTATGTATTCTCAGTTATAAGTTGTTTTTTTAGTGGAACTGAGAAAAGTAAAAGTATTGTAGTTGTTTGTATGGAAGTTTAACGCCCGGTGTTATTTGTATGAAAGTTAAATGTGTGTGGATGGAAATGTTAATATGTAGGCTTCTGTTCATCTGAAAGTTAAAACACACAGTAATTTGTGTAAAAGTTGTCATGCATGTTTGTGTGAAGGTTAATGTGTAGTATATTTTAGTACTTACTTAGTCGTTCCTCTTCTACCGTGAGGTGTAGAGGTTTGGAAGAGAGAGCGCCAAACTATCCTATCGGCTGTCTTCCTCCTGGCCTGGTTCCATTCTAGTCCTCAGTCCTTCAAAGATTGTCTAATGTTCTCCCAGTGGACTATGCACGCTGGAGCTGCCATGTGTCGCCTATAAACGGATATCCACCGTTTCTAGCCAGGACGTGTGTTACACGTGATGTTATGTTTTAAGTTGGAATGTTATTTGCAAGAGAGTTAGCTTCCGTTTCCGATCTTAAAAAAGCGATGGGTGTATCCGCATTTATTTTTTGTAAATTTTTTAAATCGAAATGAATCTGCATCAACACACAGCCATTTTTGCTCTAATTTTATTGGATTCTGACGCCATGCGGTGGGGATGAGATTTTTGTCTTTATAAGCGCTGATATCGGTTCTCAGAATATGTTTGATGGCTGAGATGGAAACGAAAGTAAAATGGCCTTTCAAGTATGTATAATGTTAGGGGTTAGGACTAGGAATATCGGAAAGATTTAGAATTTCGGCCGACTGTCACAGCTGACGAGAGCGTTTGTTGCTTTGCTACTGATGATGGGTGTAACGAAAAGATCGTCATTTGATTTGTATTGGTCTATTGGTCAAATGACTTTCATTGAGATGCAAGGGATATGGACCCTTCGTTTGCTGGTTATTTTTTTAAATTTTTTTTTAAATTTTAAAATAAAAAAAAAATATTTTTTTATTATTTTAAATTTTTTTTTCGTTTTTTTCATCTTTCCTTTCCTCTCTTCCTATCACATCTAATATGTACACAAACAAATTTTATATCATCAGATTCACCATTCATTTATTTATATAAATTCCAAACATGATAGCAATTGACCAAGAAACACAAAAACTATAGACATTAAGGGTCACCCACTATAGAAACGGGACGCTGTGAAAAAGAATGCAGCTGGAGGCGAAAATTTTCGCCAAAGAATGCAGCGTGCTAAAGGTTAAACAATAATCAAAAGTAAGTAAATTGTAGGCGCACATAAGAAAGAAAGAAAACTTTCACAATATTTAAATCTACTCTTTTATTATACTTACAATGAAAAGTTAAAATACTTTAAAAAAAAAAAATTAATTAGCATATTATATACAACTTTTCCTTGGAAATTACCGCAACACTAACTGTTTGTATTATCCTTATTTGTAAACATTTCCTGTACTATTAACTTTATTACATGCAAAATACGGATGATGCATTCTGATATCCCGTAAAATCCACATATGATGCTTAACGTCTGCTCCTCAACATACTTTTACCTTGTAATCATGATTTAAACTTCTTGTTTATGCATATATGATCAATCTGATGTTATTGATAATAATAATAAATGCAGAAAAATTCATTTTGCTTTGTAGCAAAGATTATTCTGTATTTTCCATTCCTCCTAAACACTATCCTGTGCTCCAAAGTTGCTGAAAACTTGGCCTAGTTTGAACTGTGATGTTATGGGCATTTTGGCATGTTTTCATGCACCTATTTACACTAACACAAACACTTATTGTAGGGCATACTTGGGGGTCATAACATGTTCAAGTACCATGTCTGAGGGCATAGGCAATCATGTTTCATCACAACTTCCTGTCTCCAGTACAATTGATCAGTTCTGTAGTTGACTTCATTCCGTACCACGATGTCAAGCTTTCCAGTATCTTCTTTCTTTGTCTTCCTCTATCTCTTTTCCTTCAATCTTTCCTGTTGTCATGATATATTTCAGCTCTCTTTTCCTTCAATCTTTCCTGTTGTCATGATATATTCCAGCTCTCTTTTCCTTCAATCTTTCCTGTTGTCATGATATATTCCAGCTCTCTTTTCCTTCAATCTTTCCTGTTGTCATGATATATTCCAGCTCTCTTTACTTTGAATCTTTCCTGTTGTCATGATATATTCCAGCTCTCTGTTTCTTCAATCTTTCCTGTTGTCATGATATATTCCAGCTCTCTTTTCCTTCAATCTTTCCTGTTGTCATGATATATTCAAGCTCTCTTTACCTTCAATCTTTCCTGTTGTCATGATATATTCCAGCTCTCTTTACCTTCAATCTTTCCTGTTGTCATGATATATTCCAATTCTCTTTTCCTTCAATCTTTCCTGTTGTCATGATATATTCCAACTCTCTTTACCTTCAATCTTTCCTGTTGTCATGATATATTCCAGCTCTCTTTTCCTTCAATCTTTCCTGTTGTCGTGATATATTCCAGCTCTCTTTTCCTTCAATCTTTTCTATTGTCGTGATATATTCCAGCTCTCTTTTCCTTCAATCTTTCCTGTTGTCATGATATATTCCAGCTTTCTTTTCCTTCAATCTTTCCTGTTGTCATGATATATTCCAGCTTTCTTACTTACTTACTTACTTAGTCGTTCCCCTTCTACCATGAGGTGTAGAGGTTTGGAAGAGAGAGCGCCAGACTATCCTATGGGCTGTCTTCCTCCTGGCCTGGTTCCATTCTAGTCCTTGGTCCTTCAAAGATTGTCTAATGTTGTCCTCCCAGCGGACTCTGGGTCGTCCTCAAGGTCTGGATCCTTGGCTCTTTGTTTCCCATGCTTGTCGTGGTATCCGATCTTTTCCCATTCTGCAGACATGGCCAAACCATCTTAATTGGGACTGTTCTACTTGGGTCTGCAGGGGGTAGGATTTAAGGCCTTGACGAATCGTCTGGTTGCGTACCATGTCTCTTCTTGTTACTTCAACCACCTTCCTCAGATACTTCATTTCTGAGGTTTGGATCTGGCTTTTATGGGTTGTAGTCATTGCCCATGACTCGCATCCATATGTCAAGACTGGGACATAGGTGGAGCGGTATACAGCCATCTTCGTTTTCTTACCAACCTCTCTCTTGCTGAGGAATCCTCGATTTATGGCCTGAAAAAGTCTCCCAGCTGCTGCTTTTCAAGTGGCCAACTCCTCTTTGATGCCTCCCTTTCGGTCTATAATAGCTCCGAGGTATTTAAAGTGGTCGACCTGCTCCAGGACCTGTTCTCCCAGCTTAATCTGATGTCTTCTTTCTTCTCGTGATATCACCATGGATTTTATTTTAGAGCTGCTTATGACCATCCCTCTCTTCTCCAGCTCTTCCTTCCAGACTTGCAGGTTGGATTGGAGATGTGCCTCTGATTTAGCGCACTGAACACCAACAATCTATGGTATAATTAATTTGGAAATAATAGTAATTCAGAATTAAATATACATATTTGTTGGTCACTATTAATACAATTTTTGTGAAATACTATCCATATGAAATTAAAATAAACATGTTTTATCAGTCTTTAGACAAAGGATTGTGCCCATAGGCTGACTTATAAGGTTGCTGATTTGGATCTATTTTGTAATTTTTTATTTTGATGTTTTAATTTCCCAGATCATGTGACTTCCATATAGAATTTCA
The DNA here is from genome assembly GCA_024509875.1 of Oreohelix idahoensis. Taxonomy (NCBI): domain Eukaryota; kingdom Metazoa; phylum Mollusca; class Gastropoda; order Stylommatophora; family Oreohelicidae; genus Oreohelix; species Oreohelix idahoensis. The sequence continues at coordinate 145,276 of JAMPIV010007129.1, read as the reverse complement.
AGTGCTACAATACTGGGTCACACCACTTCAAATTCACATAGACTGAACCTGTGTAACAAAGAACTTACTGTGTATAAAATTTGACTTTTAAATAAAATAGAGATCTTGGCAATTGTTGGGACCTACAATGACTATTTTGAGGAGCAGGAAATTAAATATTTTGACTTAACTATACAGATAGACCAGCAAACATAATTTGTAACATGATATTTATTAACTCTTACTATACGGGAGCTAAAACTGCGTTTTTACGCGCTAGTTTAGCTATTGTTACCGTCGCGCGCCACTTGAACTGGCGAGCCGTAAAATTGGTACTAAACCCGCGCCACTTCACGGGGCTTGCCGGATACTAAGAGTTAATGAGGAATATGATGGCAGGATGAAATAAATTCAATTGCAAGAGACAAGAAAAACTATCACATGGGTCATCTGACATGTACAAGTATTATTGAACTGTCATTTAATTGTCATTAGACTGCTAAAGGGGATGGAAAAGTAATAGATATATATATGAGCTTTTATGTCCAATGAGTCTTATTTATGTGTTATATTTCATCTAGGAGTTCCCTTAAGCAGATTATTCAGAACCGCATTGGCCTGGAGTCCTTTACTGACAAACTGATGCAGGTAGCTCAGAATGAAAGTTACACCAGAGCAGCAAAGAAGCCTCACTTGAATTACAAGCACCCTAGTGAGATAGTGTTTGATTATGAGTTCACCAGGTTGTTCAAAAGTTTAGAAAGTGAGTACTGCAAACCAGAAGTTTAATTATTGCTTCTTTGACATCCTGTCTATAGGGCCTGCTCACTTGGTTGGTCATTAAATCATATCCATACATTATGTATTTTTTGCTGATAAACTGTTTCCATCATCAGTGAAGGAACATATATTTTTATGTTTGTATGTAGTTTCTATGTGCCAGTGACATGTTTAAAAATTATGGGAAAATTAAATTTGCTATTAAGGTTTGTGAATAACATTGTGAAAGTAAACTTGATTTGCATCTGGTAATGGGGAAGCCATGAAAATATACATTTAATAAATCTGGCACAGAGAAGTTTACTTGCAGCCAGGTCAGGACTTTCAGTAGTTTTAAATCTACCAGTTTATCTTATCAGCAGTTAAAAGTTAATTTTATTCCTGAAAATAATTGGTGCCATATCAATGGCATTTTTCTCTAGAACAGCAACTGTCTGAAGAGAATATTTATTTTCCTTGATTGTAAATATTAACCTTTGCTATAGCTGAGCTGTTACCTTGTTCTTTTATCTTGATTAGTTGACAGCAGTATTTAATACTAATAAGACATTGTGTCAATGTTAACTTTTTCCATGAATATTTCAAAGGACAATGTTACATTTCTCTGAGAATGAAACATTGTGAAAGTTAACCTTCTGTCCCTGAGACACTGGAAAGTTTACAGTCTGTTCACAGGGAATGTTGAGTTGTCTTTTTAAAAATATTTTCTTGTCTTTCTTTTTTTTTCGTTTGTGTGTTTTTGTTTAAAGCAAATGAGTCTAAATATTAATTCTTCCTTAGATATGTTTACTTGAAATGATAATATTTTACAGATCCTTTCTGTACTAATTGCAGGCGCACACTCACACAAACGTTCCCCCCCTGCTCCACACTTCCCCTTTTTTTCACCCAACCTTTCTTATAGGTGAGACAACATATTTGTTTTTGGTTTTTTTCCACAGATGAAGTAATGAAAGCTGTATCAGGAAAGGGAAGCAGTGTCAACGGAAGAAAGGTTGGAGGCACTAGTATAGACGAATACAAACATTTGCTTAAGGAACAAGAGGATAATGTCCAGAGTTTACGCCAGAGAGTGGAAGAACTTCAGGCCCAGAATTTTAGTGCTGACAGAACAATAGCTGACCTTAAAAGCCAGGTTCAGCAACTGAAGGACCAGAACTCTCTGCTTAAAGCTCAGAAAGGTAGCTGTTATTTAATCTTTTCCGCTTTTGTTAAACAAAGATTTGGATTGTTCATAATCTATCTGACGTGCAGTATTATTTTGAGTATGGTTTTGAAGGAAATATGTGTATTTTTATATTATTTTGTATCTTGTATTAAATAAGGTAAAATATTTTCACAGACATTTATTTTGATTAAATAATTGTTACATTGTAAAATGGTTTTTGCTAGATATTTACTTATTTATTTGCCGTCTAAAAGATATGTATTGATGCATACAATGTACATTCCAATCGCTGAAAGTCCCTTTTTTTTTGTCTCTCTCACACCTTTTTTGTTTCTTTTTTTTTTTTTTTTTCTTTTATATTATGAAGGCAACCAAAATGCTGTTCTACCATTAGTATCAAATGCATCATCTTCATCTGAGGAGGAAGTAGAAAGCTTAAGAAGAGAAATTGAGAACTTGAGATTGCAGTTACAAGAGAAAGATATTCAGTTAATGACATCGGTAAGATTTGCTTTGGTGTCTTTTTTGTTATAGTAAAAACAATTTAGTTTGAAGTGTTTCTTGAGCAGCTAGAATTGTCTTATTCATAATCTGTTTTTGCAGAAGTTCATGCTTTTGAGATCTTTGCCGATATTGTAGCTTCACCATAAGTGTATAGACTGCTCAGCATTTACTAAATTCATAAAACTTCTTCATTCACTGTCAGACGTCAACTTGAATATGTTCAAAGACTGTCAGACGTCAACTTGAATATGTTCAAAGAAAGCGTGGTCAGCTTGAGGCTGTTGATATCTCCATAGAGTTGTTCCAGAAATTCAGAAAACAATCAAGCTAAAACATTGTTGAATTCATATTGTGGGATTAAACAATTTTTTTCATACAGTTGTGTTAAAATGCATATTTGGTTTTATTAAGACAGTCAAGGTCATTTACATAAATAGAATAGAATGTAACAACTTACTTAGTAGTTCTTATTCAGAAAAGTACACACAGGTCATATTACAACAGGAAGAAATATGTACACTTGCATAATATTATCTAGGTGCTTTTGCTTAACTGATTTATTCATCATCATCATCAGTTGCCATCTCCACAACGAAGGTTGGCTGTAATGGATCTCCAACATCTTCTGTCTCTTGTCTTGGTGGTGCACTCTGATAGACTCTTTCCTGTCCATCTCTTGATGTTATCTTCCCACTTATAGCGCTGTCTTCCCCTTGCACATTTGCCTTCAACTCTCCCTTCTGTTATGGTCTTCTGCAAGGTGTTATGCCTTTTTATGTGGCCAAAGTATTTTAGCTGCCGAACTTTGACCTCCCTCATTAGTTCTCTTTTCATACCTAGATTTTCTAGGACCTCATCTCGTACCTTTTCTAAAGTTTAATTGGACGTACACACTCGACAGCACAGATAGTGACAAATCACAGGTTGCCATAATACATCATAGTACAGTGGACAAATGGTCTTGCAATGTTACATGGGCACTCATGTAGAATAATGGTATAATGGACTGTCAATAGCCAAGCACTCAGTATCGCCCATACATATATCATCTGACGTCACTGACTGAGCACGTCAGCTTGTAAACAATATTTCAGATGACTTCTAAACCTAATCTCGTTTAGCAACGATTCTTCAACATAATGTTCAGCACATATTTTTTCCATATAATAATATTGAACCGCTAACAATGGGTTCTCATGTGTAGCAGTGATCTCTGGACTGATCAAGCGATAATACGGGCATCCCTTTTCTCTTCTTGAAAGTCCTACATGTTTTGGTTCCAAGATGGCTCCACTCGTGAACTGTCACTCACGTTTGAATACAGATAATGAATCTGTTCTAAAGTTAGTCATTCATACAACATTTCGTTGCTCTGTAGATTTGGTCATGAACAATAGACTGCATTCTACAGAATATAGTGCTGCTAGGAATCGAAGTCGTTTTTCATCGAGTCAAATATATTCTCTTAAACATTCAAATCGTAATTATCGACAATGGTGGCTTCGATCGAGAGTTCATAAGAGTATCTTTGATTACCTTGGTAGAGGGAATATGAAACTGCCATTCCTTGGCAAGATGAATAAACACTGGGGTAAAGCATACACGATAGGTCTAGACGACTATCACTTTCCCCAAAACCACTGAGATCACTTTTTCAAGGCATCAAGCCGACATAGCAAAACACACACATTCCCTATCAGGACGAAGCCAAATCACACCACTCAAGCGACACATCCGCCGAATAGCCTTTGACCTCTCTAGAGACAACAGAACATATAGTTCGACTTAGATATGTAAAGATATACAGATATAAGACAGACTTGTCCTACTCAGACAAACAATACACATAAATTCAGGCCATAGATATTCTGAAGCAAGAACAATCTATTATTACCCAAACAACGAATAAATCGCAGTAAAATGTATTTATCCGCGGAGTTCAAGGGAAGTAACTCAATAATGACTTTCCCTTAAGCACTAAAAAATTACCTATGTATAATATTGTAAGATATCAAAGACTGCACGTAACAGTCTTACCACACCTCCCGGGAAAAAAAAAAATGGAAATTTTTTTTTTTTTTTTGAAATACATCTAGGAGCAACGTACAATAGGCTCACAACGCATGAATAATGCGCAGATGAAAATATCAGGAATACCTATAACGCCTAATATGAGGCTAAGTCGACTTATGGAGCGACTGGTGAGAATGTGTCTCATAAACTGAGAGAAATTATTTCTCTACAAGTATATTTTTCCAGGAAGGTGTCATCAAAGTATAATACAATTCTGGCAATTACACAATGCCTAAAAAATTCATATCATCACTACGTATTAGATATCTTAAATTTATGATTTATGAAGTAAAAAATCATCAAAGCACAGCGGTGAATAAACATACATGAACCGCTATGTAGTGATACAATCATTATATTATTAAATTACAAATGTGTATCTATCATGATATAGAAAAGGAACTACTATAGAACTAGACATATCAAGAAGTCTAAGCCCTAATAGTTATGTGGAATCATGTGGGCATCTTGACAGAATGTCTGCCATCACATTATCTGATCCCCGAATAGCTCGCACAGAGAAATGAAAAGGTTGAAGAGCAATTGCATATCGAGTAGACCTCGAGCTCTTCAAATTCTTACTCTGTATAGCAGTAAGAGCTTTTTGGTCTGTTTCTACTATGAAATGTGCGCCTAGAAGGAATCTCTGTAGTTTGAGGATCGACCAAACCATAGCTAATAGCTCACGGTCTAAAACCGAATAATTCCTTTCTGCCGCATTAAGTTTTCTGGAAATATACATTACAGGATGCAGAGTTCCAGAGTACTCTTGCATTAGTGCCGCTCCAATCCCAGTGGATGAAGCGTCACTACGAAGAACGAATGTCTTATCTTTAGTGGGTAGCACTAAAATAGGTGGTGTTGAAAACAGTGTTTTAATCTTATCCAGAGAGCATTGGCATTCCTGAGACCAGTGGACCACATTAGGCGAACCTTTCTTTAGAAGTGTTGAGAGAGGTGCCATGATAGAGGATAGATTCTGAATGAATCTGCCATAAAATTGAATAAGACCTAACAGACTTCTCACCTGTTTTTTAGTCTTAGGGATTGAGATGTTAAGTATCTTACTAGTATTATGGTCCTCTGTCTTTAGGAAACCATGACCAACTCGGTGGCCTAGGAAAGAAATTTCGCTAAAACCAATATAGGCTTTAGAGGGTTTCGCTGTCAGGTTGTGCTCACGCAAAGTAGACAGCAATTCATCTAACCCTGAATAGTGATCTTCCCAAGTATCGCTGAAAAGACAGATGTCGTCTAGATATGCAATGACATCTGACCGATAAGATAGGATTCGGCGCATCATGCGTACGAACGTAGCTGGTGCGTTCATAAGACCGAAAGGCATAAAATTCCATTGGAACAAACCTCTAGGTGTTGAAAAAGCCGTGAGAGGTTTGGCGCGTTCAGATAAAGGAACTTGCCAATATCCCTTAGACAAATCAAGTTTAGTGAAAAAATGAGATTTGGAGAGTCGAGTAAGTAGCTCTTCCAGTAAAGGCATAGGTTCGGCATCGAACTTCGTTACTTGATTCAATTTTCGATAGTCAACGCAAAGACGTATGTTATTGTCTTTTTTACGCACAATAACCATCGGCGAAGAATACGCAGAGGTGGATGGTTCGATTATTTTCAAATCTATCATCACATCCAACTCTTTCTCGACCTGTGCTTGGAAATGTATAGGTATAGGATAAGGTCTAACCCTAATAGGAGTATGGTCAGTTAGCACAATGTCATGTTGAATGACATTAGTTTGTCCAGGGATGTCAGTGAGTACATCCTGAAATGTTTGCAACATAGTTGAAACTTGTCGCTGTTCTCCTAGAGACAAATCAGGAGAGACAGTAACGTTCTTCCATGATTCACTGGAATGAAGTGGGATCATTGGAAGAGGAAGATTTACATCTGAAAAACTTGTTTCCTCATCCTGTATCACGGACAGTGATGAGTAATGACCATGTGGTACTGGAGAATTGTCCGTTGCTTGGAAAATGGGTTGCAAATAATCCGGACGTTCATGGAATTCAGTAAGCATATTGATGTGGAAGGTTTTATGCTTCCCATCAATATCGACAATATAGTCGACATCGGAAATTTTCGATATTATATCGTACGGACCTTTCCAAGAAATAAGTAATCTGTTTTCCCTACAAGGTAGTAATACAAATGCTTTGTCACCAGGACAAAGTTGTCGTAAGCATCTCTTCTTATTGGCAAATTGCCTTGCCTTCTGTTTCGCAAATTCAGAAGAAGAAGTTGCTAATTTGCATGCTTCGATAATCTTTTGTCTCAACGCGATGACATATTCGTAGGATGACTTTGTGTCATCGTCAATATTGTCAGATGTTATGAGATCGTGAAGCAACGACATAGGGCCACGCGGACGCGCGCCAAAGACGAGTTCAAAGGGAGAAAATCCCGTATGTTCATTGGGTACCTCTCTGTAAGCGAAGAGGGCCGCAGGTAAAACTCTGTCCCAGTCTTGAGGATGATCCTCAGTTATCTTCCCCAGTAAGTTTTTAAGTGTTCTATTAAGGCGTTCGACCATACCATTAGACATTGGATGGTAGATACTACTTAAAGATCTATCTATCTGCAGGGTAGACATTACTTGAGACATGGTATCTGATATTAGTTGGGTGCCATGGTCTGACAATATCTCTCCGGGGAACCCCAGACGAGAAAATATAAGCCAAAGAGCATCTGCAATATCAGCAGTAGTAATGCTCTTCAGAGGAATAGCCTCTGGCCAACGTGTGCACATATCAACACACGTCAAGATAAACTGATGTCCTCTGGCAGACTTGATCTTAAATGGACCAATAATGTCTATGGCCATTTTTTGAAACGGCCGAATAGGAATGTCCGCCGCCTGAATGGGTGCAGCATGCCGTGGACCTTTGGATTTAACTTCCTGACATACTTTACAAGATTGACAATAAATCCGTATGTCCTTGTTTACCAATGGCCAAAAGAAAGCCGCAAGGACTCTTGACTTAGTACGGGAAAAACCCATGTGTCCAGCACACTGAGAGTCGTGAGCGTGCTGCAAAATTTTAACTCTCAAATTCTTGGGAACCAGGATTTGAGAATGACTTGACGTAATGGAGTCTTGAACCATACGTACAAGTACGCCATTCTTCTTTGTAATCCACGATTTACGACTTGTGTCCTTATTCGGATCACCTTTAGTTGCAAGAATGAAGAATTTCTTCAGAGTGGGATCATCTTCTTGCTGTTTTATAAACGAGTCACGAGAAATTACCAAGGGATTATCTTGGTTATGCACTTCATTATCTTCAGTAGATGAAGTTTGAGGCACATTAAGAGCCTGAGCTCTAGTGACTACAGCGTTAGCAATCTGCATGTTTTGCCTTTCCCAAGTGGAAATTTGTTGCGGAGTGCATTCCTTGACTCCATGAATGCGACCGATGATGAGGTCAGCGATCGGATTCGGAAGAAGACATGCGTGTACATCTCCTGTAAAGAAAGGAGTAGCAATCCTAATGATAGCGGTAGAGTATTTCTCTAATGTGCCGCCAAATGTTACACATTTGACTACTTGTCCAGTGGCACGGGAAGGATCTACGAGTGACTGCCTAACACCAATTGTGGTGCATCCAGAATCAAATAGCACAGAGACTGGATTGTTATTCACTAAACCCTTATGTAAGACAAGAGACCCTCTTCCATCATGCGCGACTGATGCTGGAAGAGCAGGAAGAGGATGGCCACAGCTTAAAGTAGTCACTGTGGTTGGCTCAAATAACGTTTTGCATTGGGGGGGCACTGAGATGCTCTCCCAAAATCAAAAGCGGCACATGCCATATTACTAGCATCATTATTATCTTTACTCTGTTTATAGGCTTCATGGGACTCTTGTTGTGCAGAGTTTGCCTGAAAATGTGGTTTATGTCTTTTGTATTGAGATCTACCTCGGTTATTATCACCTCTGTAGTTATTGTTACCTCTATTGTAACCCCTATTTGGGTTTGAGTCATAGTACCCTTGGTTACCATTATCATATTCATTATAATGAGTATCTCTGTAATTATGATCTTGTTGACTCCAAGACGGATAACCCTGATAGTTTCTATAATTACTTCCTCTACGGAAATTCCTATAATTATGACCACCCCTGTGTCGAGAGCTATCAGGTCGTCTCCAGTTCTTTGAAGAAGAACCCTGAAATGATTGGTTACCTTGGTTTTGATAACTATTATGGTTACCTTTTTTTTCAAATCTGTTTTGAGGTCCCTGAAATCTGTGTGAATAATTGGGATTGTATGGTGTTGCTGAAGCAACTGGCATACTCTCCTTAATCTTAGTGTTGCCAAAAGTCACGTCGGGGTGTGCAGTGACATATTGGGAACAATATTCTTCCATTTCTTTTAGAGATTTAGGTTTACGCTCATGTATAAATTCAAGGAAAGGTTTGTTCACACATGACATAATCTTATCTCTGAGCAACAAATCCATAAGTCCTTCATACGTTTTTTCCGTTTTGGAAAGCTCAATCCAACGATCAACTGTGAGACGTGCCTTTGCAGTGAATTCTGAGAATTCTACCCCCGTCTCAGGTACCATCGTCTTAAATAAAAGGCGATAGCCTTCCTCACTTAGCTGATATTTTTTTATCAAAGCCGCCCTAATGACATCATAATTATCCTTATCTGCTTCTCCTACAAGGCATAATCTAGTCAAAGATTCACCTTTCAAGTTTTCTGATAATTGATTAGCGTATTGTGATTTATCCACATTATGTGTACGACAAGAACGTTCAAATCTATCCAGCCAGAATGTAATATCGTCACTGGACTGATTGAACGGTGGAACCTTAACCTTGTAAGTAGAAGGTTTACCATTACCACTAGATGCCTGATTAACATTACTCATACTTGTCAATCTCAATTTCTCCAACTCAAATTCATGTTCTCTTATTGCTTTTTTCTCTTCAGCATCTAATCTTTTTTGTTCAGCCTCCCTGTCTAATCTTTTTTGTTCAGCCGCAGCTTCTCTTTCCAATTTTTTTTTGTTCAGCTTCACTGTCTAATCTTTTTTTGTTCAGCCGCAGCTTCTCTTTCCAATTTTTTTTGTTCAGCTTCCCTGTCTAATCTTTTTTGTTCAGCTTCACTGTCTAATCTTTTTTTGTTCAGCTTCACTGTCTAATCTTTTTTGTTCAGCCGCAGCTTCTCTTTCCAATTTTTTTTGTTCAGCTTCAAATCTCCTTTCCTCTACCTGCATCTGCAATTTCTTTTGTTCAGCAGCAGCCTCAGCTTCTTTTTCTAATCTTTTCTCTTCCGCCATAGCTTTTCTTTCTTCTGCAGCTAATCTTTTCTCTTCTGCAGCTAATGCTTTGTCATATTGAGCAACTGCCCATTGTTCTAATTGTTGACCAGTCTTATCAAGAGCTTTCCCTTGAGTAATGAAATAATCTAGAGTAGACATGATGCCTAACAATAATACTAATCACCTGAATCAATAATAATACCCCAAGTTCTCAATGACCTGATTAATCAGTATACTATCCCAATATCTGTGGGTCACAAGCCTTTAATAAGGTCTTGTATAATAGTAATAATAATCAGGTACTGGTCTATACCATAATCCAAGTGCAGTGCACAGGCAATTGTGTCTTATGAAATATACCCATATAAAACATATGTCAACCAACAGAATACATAAAGTACAAATAGGACTGACAATACAAGAACGTTTGCAGAAATCAAAATAAATCAAATAGGGAAATCAATGAAGATAATCACTGAATCTGCAAAGAATAACAACACAAATGACGTCACAATATATGAATATAAATTATGAATAGAACTGAAAGATAGAAAAGGTTAGACCAACAAATTACAAACAAATCAAAACAAAACTAAAGAACAAAGAAATATTACAAAAATAACAATAATTACAGACTTCACAGCTAACACAAAAGCAACAGTTGTCGCAGCAAATTTTCAATCAAGAAAATTGCACCTATAGAAAACGCCCACAACGGACCCTCTATGACGTGGGATACTCTGTTGTGAGGACGCCGCCCAACCTTAAACACAACCCGCTGACATAGAAACTAACATACTATACAAACAAATAACATGTAAACATAAATATATATAAATTATGTGTATGATAGTATGTGTTGCAAAATAGGCTCAGTCTTACAGTAATGGCAAAGTTATTTTTCATGAAAACAAACAAACTGCCACTTTATTCAATTAAACATTCTGGCCTTAAATATTAAAGTTCATATATGGCAAACAAGAAGATCCATCGATGAAACCAGGACTTCTTAGTTCACAAATACTGTCTTTCTGTTAACACTGACAAGAATTGATCCAACTGTTCTGTGAAACTCTATAATGTCTAATGTAAAAAATGTCAACAACGCTGACCTACATACTGCATTCACTTGACAGGTCACGTGACGAAGCGTTGACAAAGAGCAAACCAATACTGCAAGTGTGTCGTATCAGCCACAGGAAACGGTCTGGTATCGGTAATCTGTTGACTTCTGAATTTCTGCGAGGTCAAACCCAGAAAGCTGGTCCACCAGTTGATAAAGTTGATATTTAGTTGGATATAATATATGTTGATAAAGTACACCAGAACACTCCTAGGCGGGAAGACAGGCGTCTATCATCATCAGTTGACAAGATCCCTATGGTGTTGCCTGCCCCACTGTAGTGTATGGAATGTCAACTTGACCTACGCAGTGTTGTGTAGACATGGATGGAGTGTATAATGTGCGAATGATGATAAGGGTTCGTGTTGTTGACAAATGTTCTCTTCTCACACTCATGTATGACCGGAAGTCATCGACACCAACGACTGTGTACCTTTTCTAAAGTTTAATTGGACGTACACACTCGACAGCACAGATAGTGACAAATCACAGGTTGCCATAATACATCATAGTACAGTGGACAAATGGTCTTGCAATGTTACATGGGCACTCATGTAGAATAATGGTATAATGGACTGTCAATAGCCAAGCACTCAGTATCGCCCATACATATATCATCTGACGTCACTGACTGAGCACGTCAGCTTGTAAACAATATTTCAGATGACTTCTAAACCTAATCTCGTTTAGCAACGATTCTTCAACATAATGTTCAGCACATATTTTTCCATATAATAATATTGAACCGCTAACAATGGGTTCTCATGTGTAGCAGTGATCTCTGGACTGATCAAGCGATAATACGGGCATCCCTTTTCTCTTCTTGAAAGTCCTACATGTTTTTGGTTCCAAGATGGCTCCACTCGTGAACTGTCACTCACGTTTGAATACAGATAATGAATCTGTTCTAAAGTTAGTCATTCATACAACATTTCGTTGCTCTGTAGATTTGGTCATGAACAATAGACTGCATTCTACAGAATATAGTGCTGCTAGGAATCGAAGTCGTTTTTCATCGAGTCAAATATATTCTCTTAAACATTCAAATCGTAATTATCGACAATGGTGGCTTCGATCGAGAGTTCATAAGAGTATCTTTGATTACCTTGGTAGAGGGAATATGAAACTGCCATTCCTTGGCAAGATGAATAAACACTGGGGTAAAGCATACACGATAGGTCTAGACGACTATCACTTTCCCCAAAACCACTGAGATCACTTTTTCAAGGCATCAAGCCGACATAGCAAAACACACACAGTCCCTATCAGGACGAAGCCAAATCACACCACTCAAGCCACACATCCGCCGAATAGCCTTTGACCTCTCTAGAGACAACAGAACATATAGTTCGACTTAGATATGTAAAGATATACAGATATAAGACAGACTTGTCCTACTCAGACAAACAATACACATAAATTCAGGCCATAGATATTCTGAAGCAAGAACAATCTATTATTACCCAAACAACGAATAAATCGCAGTAAAATGTATTTATCCGCGGAGTTCAAGGCGCTTATCTTTAATGTGGGTTTATCGTCTGTTTTGCTAATTATCATTGTTTTTGTTTTCTCAATATTAATGTCGAGTCCATATTCATGACTTATACTGTTCACTTGCTTCACTAGTTCTTGTAACTCCTGTTCGCTTTCAGCTAACAACACAGTATCATCTGCATATCTAAGGTTGTTTATTGACCTTCCACTGATGTTCAGTCCTGGTATTTCCTATATCTGTTTGAACATTTTTTCGGTGTATAAATTAAATAGACAGGGGGACAGCATACAACCTTGTCTGACACCTCTTTTTATGTCTATGTATGGTGAATAATTCCTTCCTGATCTTAATGTTTTTCTTTCTTTTTCTTGTTCCACTTGAAAATGTTGAGTAAACATATTTTATGTCAGAGCATGAAAATTATTTTTTTAATGAGGCTTGTGAGAAAATATTTCTTTCCAGTTGAATCATTTGAAAAGTGGTGATGAAACATTTTTTTCTTAATTTTTAATGTGAAATTATAAGGAATTATTTGGTTTCTTATGGAACTGATGTTAAAATATGGAAGTTTATTTCCTCTTGAATATTGTGAAATCTTGTGAGGAAAAATGTTATTTCTTTTTTGGCCAGGCTAATGGAGGAGATGAGAACAAAGAGAATAACCCAGATTTGGCTGCTGTTCTCCAGGCATCCTTGTCCAGGTTACAGGAAGAAATAGCCAACAAAGACAGGGAGATAAATAGTTTGCAGGCAGAGCTGCATCAAGTCAGCAGTCTAGTACAGCAGGTAACATTAAGACCTCATCCTTATTATGCTTGTTTTCTCAGTGTGTGGAGTTTGTTATTCACTTGCTATTCCTAGCTGACTTTTTTTTTAGTGTAGTGTTTTTAATATATTTTTTATTTTTCTAAGAAGAAATTAGTGCCAGAAATTTCAAGGATGTGTAAATTTTAGGTTCATAAAAACACCTGTGACATTTTTTAAAGCTTTTTTACTTGTCTTGAGAAGCCATTAATATGGAGATGTTTGATTAATATAATCATTCAGCAGTCAGATGTTCCTAGTGTCCAGGATGTCAGTTCAAACTCCAGTGAGCTTGAGACTAGGTTACAGGAAACAGAGGCCCAGTTGAAAGCTGTAGCAGATGAGAGGAATGCCTTACAGGAGAGGTTGAGAAAGTCAAATGAGGAAAATCTCAAACTTGCTAGCACTATAAGAGTAAGTTTATTATGGGTGATTATTGCACTGTAAGGAACAGTATTATGGTGGGGTGTGCGTGTGTAGATGATGAACAACGCTAGGGGTATGAAGTAACACGAATGCCACTGCTTACAGTTCCTTTACATTTATTGCACATTCACATACATGTCCTGGATATTAAATACATCGTCAAAACACTGACCTAACACTTAGGCTAACATTGCCTGTAGGACATAAACTACAGTATCCATACACCGACTCTACGGACGCACACTAACAGTACACATAAAGTCCTTAGTGCGGCATACACTCCTCGCACATGATAATACACCCTCCAGGTGTGAATCACTTATTCTAAGTGGTTGGCGGCATTAATCATCGCCATGTAGATTCTCTCAGAATCTCCTCCAGGCGGGAATTCAACAACGCCTGTATTTATTCTAATACAGCTACAAGGCGGGAAACGCGTCACCTTTCTTCACATTAGCTCCAGGGGCGGACAATGCAACGCCCTATACTGTTCTCCATGAACAGGAATATAAATATAGCTCCAACAGGAACACTCCGAGGCAGGAAAAGCGTCACCTATGACATAACCATTATGTCTACTTCATAAACATTAAGGGGAGGTTTCACCTAAAAAATTTTTTTTTTTATTTTTGTCTTTACAAGCTCCAATTTTTTTGGGCATGTTTAGGACATCAAAGCATCTAATAAAAAATGCTCAATCATTGGAAAATAATTATATTGGGTCCTAATTTGCATATTGTTACTAAAAATAGAAACTTTTTTGTGTCAAGATGCACACTTTATTTGCAAAGATAGGACATTGGAATTTGGCTTGCACATAGATCACAGCATTCTCAAGACTCCCTTCTAGTTTCATTTTCATAAACTGTCCGAGTGATGTTTTATGAATTTTCAAAAATTAGACCCATTTTTCTTGATAAAAATACAGGGTAGAGATACTTTAAAAATTCACTGATCAAAAAGTTACAGGTTTATACTTTTAAAATTAGCAGGGGACAAGCACTATAGTATGAGATTATAGTATACAAAGTTTAAAGCCTTTAGCTTTACAACTTTTTGAGTAATCCTGACATGATGTCATCAAAATTGCTGAAAAACAATATCGTAGAAATAAGCAAAATACAGAGAAAACATGCCTTAAAATAGTCATACTCACATTAGAATCCACCAATTGCATATCCATTCTCTTTGTTGGTATTCTTATAATCCAGGAAAGATTTTCTGTGCCTGTATTCTGCTTTTTTCATATCATATAATCTTAGGGAAGCAGAGACCCATGCCGCGTCAAAACCAGAAAATCCTTTGAAGCAGTATTTCCCAAAAGATAGACCAAGATTTTCAAAAATTCCTCTTCTCCCAAGTTCTCCACCATTGAAAACTATCAAAGCATCATAAACTGAAAGTTCTAATCTGTCTCTTCCTACAAATGCTGCTTTGGGACATCTGTTGCAGATCAGATTGTGGAAAGACTCATTAGAGTTCTGTGTTCCTCCATGAAGACATTTTGACAACAAGAAGTCTGAAGACAATTCATCAAAGACAGGCTGAATTTCTTTAATGACAAATTTAGGCAGCCTGTTTTTGTTAGCCTTGTTTATATCCTTTGGGCACCAATCTCCAGATCTCCAGCACGGTGCTTGAGAATGGCCATTATGCTTTTTTTTCATATTGGAAATTGAACCAATATTTCCTCTTATTGCGGCACTGTAATGACCTTGTATTCTCATAATAGCACTCTTTGTTAATCTTCCAAAATTTCCAATACCCTTATACTTTTTCCCATCTTCTTCATTCTGCTTGCCTTTACATTCTGCAACTTTATCAAGGAGACGTCGTCCCATTCGTTTCTGAACATGGCCGCAGCATTCTAATTTTTCGATTTGAAGTCCAGGATACATTTGTGGCTTTGCCTCGGCAACAGATTTAAAACTTTTTGAATCCCCATCTCCAAGATATTTTACATACTTCAAACCATGTTTTTTCCTCAGATCTTCTAAAAATATTAATCATTCCATTTGATTTCATCAGATTTTTTTGGCATTGATTTGTGACCTTCATCCACACTGCAAATTCTTCATCTGTTTTGTATTTCTTTATAAACAAGTGAAAGTAAATGAACTTGACAGGCCATAGTGAGTCTCATTCACTGTGTATAAAGACTCTGTAAACTGATTCTGCTCACTGCTCGTAGTGACAGGTGATGTTAAACACTTTGGACATCATCATCATCATCTCAACCCGTAACCCGTCATGGGTCGTAGGGGTGCCATGGTGGAAGCATCAGCAGACATGGAGTCATGACGAGTTACATGCCCAAACCAGGCAAGCTTTCGACCTTTCACTACTGACAAAAGTGGTTCTTGGTGGCCTGCATAGGTGTTTATCTTCTCTCTAACATAGACATTTGTTTTGCGCTCTTTATAGCAAATGCGCTAAATTCTTCTATAACATGTATGCTTGAAAGCCTGAATCCTTCGCTCCGTATCTGCAGTGAGTGTCCAGCCCTCACACCCATACAAGAGAATAGATAATACAAGTGATTTGTATAATTTGATCTTCACAGGAAAACTGATGTTACTTTTCCAGATCACATTCAGCCTTGTCATGGCAGCTGAGGCCATCTCAAGTCTTGATTTCTTTACTTGATCTTCCATCACTACATATAATGGACATGGGAACTGTTTAACAAACTGCAAGACGCTTTCAATGCTGATAATTCTGTATCCTTCAATAGTTTCAGGATCAGTGTGTTTCACAGCTGTAGTAGTAACACTATTTAATTTACAGAATGATATTTCATTTGTCTGACATGTAGGCCTAGCCGTGATTTTCGGTAGTTTCAGGGAACCAGAATACCTGTTACCTCTAAATTTCCTCTTAATGGGCCTATCCTTCCTTCTTTTACATGATGCTGTTGATTTATTAACACAATCCATTTTATTAAATAAGAAATCACTATAAATCTAACCATAATCGCAAATTCCACTTCGAAATTGACAGGAAGCACTATTCAGTATAAACATACAAGCATGCCTAATTTGATGTAAGCTTGATTCTGATTGGTTGAAGCTGGCAATCTTTGACCCTCATGAGAAGTTTCAGCCAATGAAATTTTATTTTATGTTTAAGGCTTATAACTGTTAAAAAATTTAATCTAATGCCTTGGCTGGACTAAATACCGAAAAAATTATTAAAATATGTTAATAAATAAAAAAGTTATAACAAAATAATTTTTTTGCATATATAATTAGCTGATTTGTGGCTGAACATACGTATTTGAAAAATTAATTTTAAATATTTTTAAGCTGAAAACTGCAATAAAAAACATAGCGTTAGGTAGAAAAATGGTGACACTAAACTGTAGCATCAATATTGCAAAAATGATAATTTTTAAACAAAATGCCAAAATATGGGTGAAACCTCCCCTTAACAAAGTTCCTCCTGGAACACACTTAGGCAGAAAAAGTGTCGCCTACATGATAATGCATAGCGCCTATCACATCGCTAATATAATAATCACATCTAAATTATACAGTCACTAAATACGAGCTTACAGCTCGGCTTCCAAACACAGACTCAAGCGCACAGCTCAGCTGCCAAACACAGAATAATCCCAGTCACCCCAGACTTGTATTCACTAGACGCTTTCTCCCAGCGCACGCACAAGTCACACAATGTTGACCTACAGTCAGACAAAATCAGTCCCTGAGTTACACTTAAAAGTGTTGACAACAACAGTTCCGTGACTCTTAAAACCATTCACTATCATCATTCACACTCATGAAACTGTTCTGTGACATCCACACTTTAATAATATGTTAGCTCTTATAGCAATAAAGTGAGTACTTGCACTTTCATTTTTATTTGAATATAATTGTTAAAAGTCAAAAAGTTGAGAGTTCTTGAGTAGCGTGACAATGTCAAGTATCCATGAGTATTGTGGATACTTTGCTTAATTTTAATTTTGTTTTTTTACACAATCGGATGTAAAGATCGACACCTTGGTGGACAGAGGAAGTCAAAGAGAAAATAAGAGAGAAGAAAATGGCATGGAAACAATACTTAGGAGCTAAAAACTCAGCAGGACAAATAGAGAAATATAGAGAATATGTGACACTCAGAACAGAAGCAAAGAACAAGGTGCTAGCAGCAAAACAAAAGTCCTGGGAAGAATTTGGAGAAAAGCTAGAAAAAGATGCGCAAGAAAACCAGAAATTGTTCTATAAGACCCTAAAGAACATGAGGAAGGAAAAACAATACCCTATCAAATTTATAAAGGACAAGCAAGGCCTACTGCCCCGAAGGAAGTAATGGAAAGATGGAAAGAATATTTCTCAGAACTCCTTGATGGTGAGCAAGGTCAAGCATCAGAAATAATAACCACTAGCAGAGAAGAGAAAACCAATGGTGGTGAAGATGACCTAAAGATGGAAGAACTGAAGGCAGCACTGGAGAAAATCGAGATGAGCAAATTAGCAAGGCATGATGGTATAACACCAGAAATGGTTAAGTACATGGGAGCATCAGGCGACCTATTACTCCTAAGGGTCCTACAGGCAGCGTGGTGCAACAAGGCCATACCAAAGGATTGGGAGATTGCCATCATAACCTCGATTTTCAAAAAGGGTGACAATCGACAATGTGGAAACCATAGAGGCATATACCTTCTCAGTGTCCCTGGTAAAATCTACTCTAGAATCCTAGAGCAGAGACTCCGACGCCTAGCTGAGCCACAATTGGATGAGGTCCAGTGCGGATTCCGAGCAAACCGAAGTACTCAAGACCTAATCTTCACACTCAGACAGCTGAGTGAAAAGGCCCTTGAGTATAAGAGGGAGATCCATCTTTGTTTCATAGATCTGGAAAAGGCGTTTGACAGGGTCCCCTGGAGCAGACTTTGGTACTGTTTGACAAGGTAGAACATTCCAGCACCTCTAATTCATGCTATACAGAGCTTCTACAAGTCTTGCAGAAATTATGTGAGGACAGCAAACCATAAGTCAGAAGAGTTCAGGACCACCACTGGTGTAAGACAAGGTGATATCCTATCACCTTATCTTTTCATACTCCTCATGGACGATGTCATAAAGGCATGTAAGGAGAGAACAAGAAAGTATTCAGTGGGGTATTGGAAGATGAGACAGGTCTGTATTTCAGAGCTGGCATTTGCTGATGATGTTGCCCTGATTGCTAAATCAGAGACACATCTCCAATCCAGCCTGCAAGTCTGGAAGGAAGAGCTGGAGAAGAGAGGGATTGTCATAAGCAGCTCTAAAACAAAATCCATGGTGATATCACGAGAAGAAAGAAGACATCAGATTAAGCTGGGAGAACAGGTCCTGGAGTAGGTCGACCACTTTAAATACCTTGGAGCTATTATAGACTGAAAGGGAGGCATCAAAGAAGAGTTGGCCACTCGAAAAGCAGCAGCTGGGAGACTATTTCAGGCCATAAATCGAGCATTCCTCAGCAAAACGAAGATGGCTGTATACCGCTCCACCTATTTCCCAGTCTTGACATATGGATGCGAGTCATGGGCAGTGACTACAACCCACAAAAACCAGATCCAAACCTCAGAAATGAGGTATCTGAGGAAGGTGGTTGTATCTGAGGAAGGTGGTTGAAGTAACAAGAAGAGACATGGTCCGCAACCAGACGATGCGTCAAGGCCTAAAATCCCACCCCCTGTAGACCCAAGTAGAACAGTCCCAACTAAGGTGGTTTGGCCATGTCTGCAGAATGGGAGAAGATCGGCTACCACGACAAGCATGGGAAACAAAGAGCCAGAGATCCAGACCCCCAGGATGACCCAGAGTCCATTAGATAATCTTTGAAGGACCAAGGACTAGAATGGAACCAGACCAGGAGGAAGACAGCCGATAGGATAGCCTGGCGCTCTCTCTTCCAAAACTCTACACCTCATGGTAGAAGGGGAAAGACTAAGTAAGTAAGTAAGGATGTAAAGATCCATGTCATTCAGCTAAGCTCTCCTTTGTAAATGTTAGTTTTGTGTAAACTTTATGTAGTACATTTTAATTAGTTGCAGTCATTTTGAAATGAATCTGCAGCATCTCTCCTTTTTGTTCCACATGGAGCATATGACACAAAGAACCGCTCACCACTGATTTATATTGCAGGTTGGCTTCTTTAACTCTGTCCATGAGATCCCAGATGTCTTAGCCTCGTTTTTCACTGTTATATAATCCGGCAGGTTTCTTAATTTTTTCACACCTTTAACTTCTTTTGGAGTATAACATGGTGACAAAATTGTTCCTTGTTCGACCTGTCATGTAAGAGCCAGTGAAGTTCATTGCAGACCTTTTTTTTTAATGGGGCTCACCCCCACCCTTTTTTGTTTTCTTGCATGTGGTTCTTCTCATTAGTGCCTGTTTGCAGTTCTTTAGTACACTGACTCTACGTTGTTCTTTTCTGTGCTTTCTGTGTGTGTTTCTTCTCATCTGATTCTCCTCAGTACTCACTGTTTGTTGTTCTTTTCTGTTTAATCTGTGTGTGTGGTTCTCCTGCATGTTTTCCAGGATCCTCCATTTACTTTTTGTCCTCTTTTCTTTCTTTTTTTTTTTTGAGTCTAATAGCACTCGGACGGCGAGCACTACAGACAATGAGTGCTTTATTAATAGTCACCACTTTTGTCTATCATTTGTTATTCTGTTTAGTTCCGTGACATGTAGGTAACAAACTGAACATTTTTTTTATTCATCTTTGGCCAGACACTGGAGGAAGAGAAAGAAACCTGTGGAGAGGAGAACAAGAATTTGAAGGAGGAGATGGACACCCTTAAGAAAGAACAAGATGATCTTCTAGTGCTGTTGGCAGACCAGGATGCAAAGATTGCAAAGTACAAGACACAACTGAAAGCACTTGGTCAGCAGGTAGGTTTGTATCTGTTTATAAAATAAGTAGATGTCCTACTCTGAGAGTGAAACCTATAAGGAAACAGGAGGGTGGGTGACTAGGGAATACATGGAGATCAGTAGAAGAAGAATAGGAGGTAGCTAAATATCCAGGAAAAAAATGTGAAGGAGACAACACAAAATAGAGAATGTGGGAAGAATGATGTAGAAGCCTTCTTCTTTACCAGGAACAAAACGAATAAGTAAAGTTTAAAGAGAATCTGATATTGGATATGTCAGAGGAAATGACCAGGGAAAGAGCGAATAAATTGTACCAGCCAATCTGATGGAGCTCGTTCACAGAGGAATCTCCTCTTTACATGGCTTGGATTACTCAATGTGAGAACACTTTATGAAACAGGAGAATTAGTACAGGCTTCCTGCAAATGAGACAAATATTGATAGAGAGGTATTTAATTGGAATGCAGAGGCAAAATGGTTAAGAGAAAAATTTAGTGATGAACTCTTGAAACTCTTCCTCTTTTTTCTACCAAAAAAAAAACAAAACAAAAAACCGCTGACATAATTAAGGAAAGAGAAACAGCAGGCTGAGAAATTTATCCAGTGGAATGCTGTATGTTGCACTGGGACTGAAAAGATGTGACAAGAAAGAGAATCTGTATGCATTTTAATTGCCCCTGGAAAAAATGTTTCAACTGAGTGATTAAAAGTTAGTATTTAATTATGAACAAGTATGAGAAGAAAATTGACGGTAAGATAATGATTTATTTTCATTCCCTGCCAAGGGGTTTAAATGAAAATGTGTTATGAGGACACAGAAAATGTCTGCAATATGGACACAAAGCCTTCATTAAGGACAAGTTAACAAAAAATGGAAGAGAAAGAGAGAACTATGTTAAATAAATAAATATAAACAAAAATTATATAACCCTTAAGTGAACTTATCTGGGCTTAAGTGGCTATTTTGACCATACTGGAATCAGTGGCAGCAACATCAGATATTTCCATTTAGGGTCATATAATTTTTATTAATTGAACTTAGTTGTTTCTTTCTCATGCCATTTGGCCATAACCTGTCCATTTTCTTTGTTCTAATATAGACACATTATCTATTTTTATTTATTATCATTTTCTTTGTTCTAATATAGACACATTATCTATCTTTATTTATTATAATTTTCTTTGTTCTAATATAGACACATTATCTATTTCTATTTATCCAGTTGTTTATCATCATTTTATTCAGTCTGCCTCATTTTCTTACACAATTACAGTCAGCCATGTTGTGTGGTATCATATCTACAGAAAAGCAAATATAAGGACAATAATGTTTTGCATTGGTTGCAAAATTATAATTGGTTAACTTAGTAAGTAAGTAAGTAACTTAGTATAAAGCATGTTCTCCTTGTATTTCTCTCCTCAAGGTGGAAGAAGATGATGATGATGATGATGGGGATGAACTTGAAGATGAGGATGACGACAATGCTGATGCTGATTGATCACATTCATTTATCTAGGTGGAACTGTACAGCCTTAACAAATTGTGTCTTGCTTAGAGAAGATATGTTAGTATGTTAACTCTTTCTACCCCACGAGCCACAAGGTACTTCACACTATTCTTCTTCTTTGATCCATAACCGCCAACCGTCAAAGCAGTCAGCGGCCATCACGCCTGGTGGCGTCTTGTAGGGCAGCAACAAATTGATTCCACTTTGCTCGGTCGGCGGCCATCCTTCGTACAGTGCCCGAACTGTGGTTCATTCTTTGCATCTCAGCTTCCACAGTTCTCCGCCAACTTGTTTTTGGTCGGCCTCTCTTTCGCTTTCCCTCGGGGGTCCATAGCATAGCTGTTCTTGCGATGGTATCAGGGTCCCTTCTGAGGACATGGCCAACCCAACTCCAGCGTCTGCCAGCTATGATGGTGTGCATGTCCTCCTGGTTACTCCGAATAAGTAGTTCTTGGTTGCTGATGGTGTTTGGCCAAAAGATTCGGAGAATTTTCCTTAGGCAGATTGTGTGGAAGGAGGACAGTTTCGACATTTCCTTCTCTGTTACTCTCCAACATTCCGCACCATAGAGAAGCACAGAAAGTACGCAGCTCTCATACAGTCTTAATTTGGTGTTTGTGCTGTACTGGGAAGACTTCCAAATGTTGTTGAGAATAGCAAAGGCTGTTCTCGCTTTATTCATTCTGTTGTTAATGTCCTTGCTTGTTCTGCCGTCAGGTGTTACTATGCTTCCTAGGTAAGTAAATGTGTCTGTCTGTTCTAACTTCTGGTTCCTTACTGTTATTGGCTCAGGATTGCCCACATTTAGTGTCATGACCTCTGTCTTCTTCAGATTGATGTTCAGGCCAACCTGCTGGCCATACTTATTCAGTCTATCAGTTTTGTCTTGAATGTGTTGGTGTGAATGCGCGAGCAGTGCAATGTCATCTGCATATTCCAAATCTTCCAGTGTAGAAAACGTTGTCCATCTAATTCCTCTTGGACTGCCCTCTGTTGTCTGGCGCATCACCCAATCTATGACTGTCAAAAATAATGTTGTTGATAAGGGGCATCCCTGTCGTACTCCTGTTTTCACTTCGAAAGTTACATTACTCGATCCAACACTGCACGTAAAGTTAGAATAGAGGCTTTTTATAATGGAAACAATGCGGCTGGGAATTCCATAAGCCCTCAGAATTTTCCATAGGCTGTCCCTGTGTATGCTGTCGAAAGCCTTTTCAAAATCAACAAAGTTAATGTACAGCTGTCTCTGCCATTCTGAGCACTGTTCTATAATGTTCCTGAGGGCAAATATATGATCTGCACATCTTCTGTTCTTTCTGAAGCCCGCTTGTTCTTTCCTCAGTTTATGGTCAACTGCTTTTGAAATTCTCTGGATGATTATCCTGCCTAGTATTTTGCTGGGAACTGAGAGGAGGGTAATTCCTCTCCAGTTGTTGCAGTCTGCAAGGTCGCCCTTCTTGGGCAATTTGACAATTGTTCCTTTACTCCACTCTGTTGGTGTTGTCTCAGTTTCCCAGACTTGTGCAAATAGTGGTTCTAATAGTTCTGCTGCTAGTTCAGGGTCTGTCTTGAATAGCTCAGCATTCAGATTGTCGTGACCAGGCGCTTTTCCATTTTTTAGCCCTTTGATAGCTGTGATAATTTCTTCTTTTCGTGGAATGTCTGTATTTACGTCTAAGTCACTTTCAGCCTCAGGAACATTCAGCTGAGTCTCTGGTGGTTCCTTATTCAGTGTTTCTCTGAAGTGCTCTGCCCACCTTGTTTCCTGCCCCTGTGCTGTGGTGATGAGATTTCCTTGCTTGTCTCTTACTAACGTTATGTTGTTTGCACCTCGTTTTCCACTGATAGCTTTAGTTATTTTATAAACTGTGCTTTGTTCATTTCTCAGTGCTGCCTCTTCTGCCTGTCTTGCAAGGTCATCCAGAAATGTCCTTTTGTTAGCACGGGTTTGACGTTTTACTTCCTTGTCCAGCTGACTGTACTGTTCACTATATATTGCCTTTAACCTGGGAGACTTAGCTTCTGTTTTCTTCCTTTTCATTTCCTTTCTCTTCGCTATGGTGTTTAGCGTTTCTGGTGTTATCCAGTCTTGGCTCTTTCTTTCCTGGAATCCCAAGCATGACTTGCTGCTTTCTTTATATATTGTTGAGATGGTGTTGAATTTCTGGTCCACATCGTCGGTCTCTGTTCTTTCCTGGCTTTTGGTAATCAGATATCGTCTCTTTACGTCGACCACAAACGCTTTTCTGGTGAGGGGGTCCTTAAGTTTCGTGATGTTGTATCTTTTCTGTTTGACTGCAACTGGTCCAGCAGCTCTGAGTTTCACCTTCAGTCTTGCTACTACTAGGTGATGATCACTTCCCACATCTGCGCCTCTTCTTACTTTCACGTCTTGTAGTGCATGTCTCCATCTGCCATTGATCATTATGTGATCTATCTGGTTTTTGTCTCGTCCGTTTGGTGATTCCCATGTTAACTTGTGCACTTCTTTGTGTTGAAAAAGTGTTCCTCCGATGACCAGGTTGTTAATACTGCAGAAGCTTATTAATTTGTCCCCATTCTCATTTACTGTTCCACTGCCGCATTTCCCCATTACTCTTTCGTTATAATTATTGTGTGTTCCAACTTTCGCATTTAGGTCTCCCATTACTATAATAAGATCGTACCTGGGTACAGTTTCCATTTCCTTTTGTACCTGTTGATAGAACTCGTCCTTGATCTCTTCGTCGCTGTCATTTGTTGGTGCATAACATTGTATAATTGTGGTGTTGGTGAATCTCCCTCTCAGTCTTGCTCTTATTAGTCTGTTGTTAATGTGTTTCCATTCCAGTAGAGACCTTTCCATTCCTTTCTTAAGGATAATGGCTACACCTTCGTTGTGCTGACCGTCCTCTCTACCAGAATAAAGTACTGTTTCCCCTGTAGCTGTTTTTATTCTCCCCATCCCTGTCCATCTGCTCTCGCTTATTCCCAGGATATGTAGTTTGTAGTTCCTCATCTCTGCTGTAATCTGTCTCAGCTTTCCTGCCTCGTTCATAGTTCTGACATTCCAAAAACCAATTCTGGTTTCGTGTTTTGCGGTCTGGGCATCCGTTTTCATGCCAGTGGCTTCCTTTCGGCTTTCACCACTGTCAGTCATACGAGCCTGAGACTCCGGATGTCCGTCCCGCATCAAAGTATTTCCATTTATTGCTGTTTCCGTAACGTGTGTGATTTTTTACACAGACAGGGGTGTCGGCCCTGTGCTAAAACCCCCAACCTGGAGGACCAGGGTACCAGCTTTTGTCTGACCCATTTTAACATTATCTGCCAGCAAAAGTTTTTGGTGCCTGGGTATACCTGAACTTCTTGTGTATGGAAGGTCAGAATATCATCCTGTAGTGTGCACAGGTTATGACGAGTTTTTTTTTTTTTTTCAACAAGGCATCCAACTTTAATATAAAACAATAGTTAAGTATCTCATTACAGTTGGTTACTCAATTCCTTTACTGTGTTTGTATATCAGTTTAGCTTTGTCCATCTTCTACATTAATTTAAACTCCACACTTTTTTTATAGATGTCTTTTTTGCATGCTTCAGCTGTGTCTGAGTTCCTTGGACTTAGCTCCGTAGATGTTTTCATTAAGCCCTTGTCATAATGGCTTGTCTTGCTGTAGAGTATGTCGAAGTAGTTAACACTAGTCGTTTCATTTATATTGTCTTCAGAATGAAGCATTTATGACCATTTGAGGACTATTTCACTGATTAGTTTTGTTCAGTCTAGTTGAATGTTGTCATGCCGAAATAACGTCTCATTAAAACCTTAGATGCTCTTCATATGCCTCATTTGATGTCTTCGTTTCAGCCTCACATGAAGCTAACTGATATTATTGTATTGAAATATTATATTCACTTAATTCTAAGTTTCACATTTATTCCCCTCACATATTAATGATGTGTCTTGGAATTGATTTACAGTTGATGTAAATGCAATGCTGATAGTCGGCAGGTGAAGCAGCAGGAAGATGTGTGATACAGGGTTCATCGTCTGCGATTGCAGTCTTAGTTATGTGTGTTCTCCCTATATTACATCAGTTACCATATGTGGATTGTCAGTGGTTTCTCTATTTAGTTTAATAAGTATGTGAAACCCTACTTGTTGTTTTAAAGGTCATCAAGAAGATTTCATTGTAATGACAAGTTAGTCTATATGTACTAGAATGTGGAAATAGAGCTACATGTCATACATTTACAGTAAGTGGAGCAAATATTTTAGTGGTTGGAGGACACACCACCATTCCATAGTGCTTTACAGGATCTAAGACAGGAAGATGCCTACATGTGGATGAAACTGTGTTGTGTTTTATTACAGAAATGTGCACAAAAGGATTGCCTGCCTCACATCAGATAGTTGAAGGCAATTTCCAAATCTCTAGGAAAATAAGAAAATATTTTCAAAGCAAGGAGAGGTTGGTTTGAACAATTCATGCATCTTGAAGAACTATAATCGAGGTGCCAAATCTGTTTGTAAAACACTTCCATATGGTTACAGCAGAAATGACTAAACTTCCGGCAAAATGCAGTTCAGCTTAGTGGAGAAAGAAACTACAATTTTAGCCAAATGCAAAATACCAATGAAAATTATACTAGCGTAAAGGTTCTAATAGAGTTTTAGAATACTGATAGTCAGTACTGATATAAACTTTTTAGAACCAAATATACAGAATGTATTATAGGCAGTTTGTATATTATATAATGATTATATCATTTAAGAGACATACCTCAAATTACAAAGACCACATTGACAGAATGTATTATAGATTGTGTTTCATGTAATGATTACATCATTAAGAGACATGCTTCACACTAACAAAGACTTTTGACTGTGAGTGTTAAATATTTCTCATGTGCTCATTTATTTCATGTTAAATGTAATAATCCATCCATTCATCATTCGTTAACCTTTAGCTCCCTAACAAGCATAAGCCTTCCTTCCTCTTTATCCATTTCATTTCTGTCTCCAATTCTCATCTGCATAAGTTTTTTTTTTATTAAATCTCCCTGTCTGTCTGTCTTACCTTAAAGATTCCAGAACAAGGACTTCCTTGTAATGCTATCAACACGTTTTTCTGAATGTGTGTAATATCCAACCCCAGCGTCTCTTGCACTCAACAATGGTAAGATAATAAAAAAATGTCAAGTGTAAGTTCTTTGGAGCAAAATGGTTGAATGTTTTTTATTGGTTGTCTTGATTAAATCTGCACAGCATGCCTTAATGAGCTGATTTGATTCAGAAGGGTGAAAATGGTGTGCCTCTACATCAGTAAAATAGCCTGAATTTGTGACATATCTTAGCAGAGTACTGATTCATCATCATATATATATATATATATATATACACTGAAATTATTTTTAATTAGATCTGCATATTATTCATTAGCTTATTTTATTACTTTAAATTAAGAACTCTAGTAATCAAGAACTAGTTTTTTGCCCTGAGTTTATGACTTCTTCATAAGAAACAAGTAATGTCGGCGTCTGTGGCCTAATGGATATGAACGCAGTTTCGTAATCCAGATATACCAGGTTCGAAACCTGCTGCAGGCGGTTTGGTAGCATATCGCTTTGTGTGGGGGTAGGGCTGGAGTGTGTAAGGGATAGTACCTCACGGTGAGAGGCAGTCACTTCCTCTTTTTGAGGATGGCCTGGATCCTATTTGGTTCCCCCACTCCAGTTCAGCTCATGTATGGCTCCTCGAGTCTGCTTGTGTACGGCAGCGCCACCCCCCGGGCAACGGCTTTGACTGGCCGGCCAAACTACATGAGTAAATTGAAAAAGGGAGGTCCCCCTTAAACAGTACACACAACTGCTGGCCGAACGGGCGGATGATCAATAATATTTTGACAACGGCTTCTAGGGCAGGAGTTGGAAAGGCCTGGTATCGGGCTGAGGGCGCACCATGGACTGTAATGGTAAGCGGCCAGAACCATCCAGAAAGCAATGGCAAACTACTGGATGTACAATGCCAAGAAATCCATACAGAGAGTCTGAACTTGTCTTTGGCTGATGCAGGTCGACTTGCCCAGAATCGTGATGCGTTCAGAGCAGCTGTAATGGAGACAACGTTCTGGAAAGAATACGTCACATGATGATGATGATAAGCGCCATACCGTTCAGAAAGCAATGGCAAACTACTGAATGAAAAAAAATTGCCTAGAAAAATCACAAACAGCCAATAAAAGCTGGGGTTGATTGCCACGTCCTGTAAAGGATAAGCAACTAACTTTATGACTTCTTCATAAGAAACAAGTAATGTGTCATAAATTCAGAAATTAGTGTATTCTTCTGTAGAAATGAAGAATTTATTTTATATGCCCAGTATCCGTAATGCCTCGTAGAAACTGTGTAGTGTGTGAGAACGTAGCAGGAATGAATGGGCTTCCAGATTTTTGACATCATCATCATTATCTTATATATACATATTAGTATAGGTGAGGATATTTTTTTATTTGTTGAGATTGGCCTCAATGTGTTTGTTGTAGGAAATTGTAAAATACATCATTGTATTCCTGACTTGTTTTGAGTCTGCATGATCAGATATTTTTATTATATTTCTGGTATTTTGTACTGCAGTTTCATTTATACATTACATTTCTAGCTCGCATTCAAATTACAAGGTTGTGCATTCTTTCATCTCTTTTAATAGTGTCTCCCTCTCATTTGTTTCCTCTTTTCCTTTTACATCTTTCATGTTAAACATTATTTTGCTGTATCTTATTCCTTACATGTCATTCAGTATTTGTCACTTACCCTTTCAGCTCAGTTCACATCAGGAATCTGCTTTATATTCATATATTGTAGCCAAACGTGCTTCAACCAGTAAATATCATCTATCATTTCTTTGATTGTAAAGCACTTTGTGCTGATGTGTGTAAATGTATTTTGTTATGCAGTCACTGACGTAGCAAAGTGCCTTTGCTAAAGTCTGACATCAAATTATTTATATTTACAAACGTGAAATAAATATTGTTGACTGCTAGCATAATTAGCTAGGATGTTTACTACTTGAGCTGAAGTTCACATATATATGCTGGTGTCACATCATTTGATCTTGGCTAGAATTTAATGACATTCAAATCTAGAGGGTAAATTTTAATCAGTTTGTGCGTGTGTGTGTGGGTGCACATGTGAGTGCATGGTTTTGTTTTGTTTTTACATTTCTGTGCATACATTTTTATAATTTAATGAAATATGTTTTGTTGTATGTGCTAGCTTATTTAACAGTGAGGATCACTATTGTATCTATGTGTGCTGTAAATATATTACAAATTGAATCATGAAAATGTGTGTTTACTGTAAACATTTATTACAGATTATTTAAAAACAGGCTTGCAGTCTGATGAGATTGCATCTTCCGCAATCATGAAAATTAAATATCAGTTTTAAAATGATAAAATGGATATCTGTGTTTAATATTTATTTTGTGTTTTTGTTTGTGCATGAAACTTCGTGTAATTGAGCAGTTGAAAACAAAATTAATATTTTGATTCAATTTCTTCTGGATTAAAGTATAGACCCATAATCCCTTATCCAAAACCCTTAGGGCTAGATGTGTTTCGGAATAAAAAGCCCACATGCTAATGGCATGTCACAACAAATTTGCTTGAGCATGACCTACTTATCATTGTGTGGACTATTGCAAGGACCAGTATGATGTACATCAGTTGTTGGTGACTATATCATTTTGTTGTAAGGCACCTCCTTCCTTAGCAAAACTATCTGCCTCCTCATTTCCTGGTATGTTGCAATGGGCTGGTATCCACTGGATAGTGCACTTCTTGAAGCAATTGGCCAGTCTTTCAAGGGAGATTATCAGATCTTTCAATCCTTTAGTTTGGTGGCTCTTCAGCACTGATATTATTGAGAGGGCATCTGAAAAGATTACTATCTGTTTTTCTGCCTGTGCTTTGCATTCAATAAGAGTTTCAGCTGCCTGTTTCAGGGCTTCTGCTTCAGCACAGAAGTTATTGCAGTATTTTCCAGTGGCAATTGCCATAGAGTGAATAGTGACCTATTGAAAATAATCATTAGCCATTTTACAGCAGGCATGTCAGACTGCTATGAGGTTGGTTGTTCATTCTTGAGAGCACATCATGGGGTGAAACAATCTTGGAAAAGTTAGCTTTTGCAGGATTGTTACGCACCATGTTGAACCTCATCAAATGGCATTATTTAAACTTATTAACAATGACGAATAGGGGTATCGAGGGATGACATATTTAGAAAAACTAGGAGTCTGCCTGTGGCCTTCATGCCTAACTAACGTGTTTTGAAATATGTGGCTTGGCCACTAATTTATGTGTAGCAAGAGTCTGCTTATGGCTTTCAGCCTTGATTGATATACTGATTCATACGTGGTATAACCACCAATCTATGTGCAAGTTTATTCAAAATATATGACCGCCAGGATGTTCGCATTGAAGTGCATGAGGCACTATTATATAAAAAAGGTTTGTAAACCTTGTATCGAGTGAAAGAATTATTCAGTAGACAAAAATTATGTATATGTGCCATGGAGCACAGAACTGTGTTCGTAAGTATTTAATAAAATAATTACAAGTCGTCTAAAGTGATATGCAACTCTTGAAAGGAATGAAGTAATTAAAATATATGAAATTAATGTGTTATGCATGCTAGCACTATATTCGAAAAGGTCAGGCGGTAAAACTTTAACGATTGAAAAAAATACTCTGAAATTGAAGGAACTATTGAAATTTTATTGAGCCAGAATATTTTGTGGAATTTTGTGAATTGTCAATAAAAAGAAGAGTCGTTCGAAAACTGAAGTCCGAATTACATGAATTGTTATAGAATTCAACGTTCCAGTTCCATATAGAAATTTGACTTCAACATTGACATTTTAGACGAATCTAATATTTAAAGAAGAACAAATAGTTTCCTAGTGAACAAAAATTAACCAGCTACTTGAGTTGTTTACGACCAAATGGGTAGAACAAAGACGATAAACAACGCTTGAAATAAAGAATCACCTTTTTTCGATTTTTTTTCAAACCCATCCATTGAAATAAAGAAATATAAAAACTTTGAATCGATCCTAGACAACCCTTGGGACCACATCTTTTTCTCTTAACATTCATGAGGCTGGCAACCTCATCATATAAAGCAAACTACTACAGAAACCACTGCTGCAACAGCATGTGTATGCTTGGTGCTGGCTTTCTGTAAGGGGGCCAGCTGCAGTGGTGACTCCATGCTCCATAAGAAGTGAAAGGGAAAATGATGATGATGATTTTACAACAATGAGAGACGGAAGCAACGAAGAAGAGTCATCAGTTTTTGTGTCATGATGATTTTTGATCTGGAGTGGCAGCATTTAAAGTGTTTTGAAATCAGTAAGGAGAGAACTGAACAGCTGTTAATTGCTGCACATTTTAATTAACCAGATGATTCTAAACAGTCAGTTAATGGGTATGCAGTTTACCATTAACCGCACTATAAGCCAGTTTATCAAACCATTGTTCTCAATGTTTTCCTTGTACACTGCCATCAGTTTTTCTAGTTTAAAAAGCACTTAGTATCAGTTAGTTTGTTTTCATTCTGAGTGTCCCAACCATTTTATTCTTGTTTAAAGTGTTGTCTAGTAATGACTGCTTCAGTTACAAAAATAAACAGTTGTGTTTCTGATGCTATTTCTTCTTATATAATTTTTATTCTTCTTACAGTATCTCACAAGGTTTAAAGAAATGTTAGAGGTGTACATTTAATAGAAAAAAACAGATCAGATGAGTATTTACATGAATAAAAATTAAACATTCATAAAATAATACAATATTCATGAAATTTAGTAAACTACGACATACTAATATGTCTTAACAAGCAAACAAAATCCGTGAAGTTTTTGATGTTTTCATGCATCATGTATTTAACTAAACAAATCAGTTAGATAAGTGGGGAAGCAAGAAGTATCACAAATAGTTCAATTTCCAAGGATTCATCCGCCCAGATGTGCATAACAACATAATTTAAGCCTCTACTGAAGCAAAAATACTGACAACAAACACTAAAAAAATTATATAATAAAAATTCCAGGCTTACTTCTTAGGATAACAGAAATTTAATTATGATGCCAGAAAGGCATCCGTATATCTCCATGGAGACAAAGCAACAGCTGATTAATATTAACAGCACATTCAGACCAACTCTTCACTATAAGTGTCAGACATAGTGACTATCTAAATCACAGCAGTGAAAAATCACATGTAGAATGAGATTCCCAAAAACAGGTGCAGATATCGCACGAACACAAAAATTAATAAAAAATACAGAATATAAAAATTCAAAAAATTTAGAAAGATAATGGGAGCAACACTATTCATCAGCTACATAGGGAGACAGAAGATGAAATTATTTTGACACTTATGCCACACCTTGGACATAAAATACCTGTACAAAAATAAAAACTGTAAAAAGACCCACAAAACCTGTGCAAAGACCGAAAAAACGTATCAAGAGTCAATTCATGTAAAAATATATTCAGTTACATTATAATTGAGACATGCGCACTTTGCCCTTTAAAGCAGGTCTTCACTTATTAAAAAACCCAAACAATAAGTGTCTTGAGTTTACACTGTAAAAATGATGTGGTTGTGTCATCATTTAGTCTATTTCTGCGCTTAATAATCACTAACAGACTGGGAAATCCTGTGTTCGATAGGAACTTATAAAAGAATTCTGAGACACACTAATAAGGGGTATGGGTTAGAAATCCTAACACTGAACCAAAACCTTAATCTTAACCCTAAAGATGTTTGCGACATAACGACATTGAAGAAGACGTCCTACTGTTCTCACAACTAATTTTACTACTTCATTATCATTATTATTGCAAAGGGAAAAACTACATTACCCTGTTTTGATATGCAATGGGGAGGTTTCTAGGGTGATTTCGAATTGTTTCAATCTGATGTAATTTTTAAAATAATAAAATCAAGTGATTATATTAATTTTTTTAAACTAAAAAACTCATAATTTGCAACAAAAATATAAACTGGCACTTGCGTAATTTATTTTCTACCAAACTTCAAAAATGAAAATAGCCACTTTAGCTTAATTGGCAGTTTTAAATACCCACATGACTTTTAGTGTCAATTGTCAATAAGACAAACATTGATAGTAATTAATTATTTAATAAAAATAACTCACTGGATGATCGTAATAATGATTTATCCACCAAAGAAAGATCACAATTTTTTTAAAGAAATGAAATTAAAACTTAGAAGAGAAGTAGCTCCAAAACATCTTTGCTCGGCTCTGATCAGTTAAGATGCAAATTTGCCCTAGCTTTCAGGATAATTTTTTTCTTTTCAGTTTCATAATTCTTATGTTATTCAAATGTTCATTTCTCACGCAGTTTCTACAAGTTTTAGTGAAATCAAGTAATGTATCCACTTTTTTTTTTTTTTTGGGTACTTATAAGCAACCATAAATAATAAATTATGATCAATGCAGCATAATCGTTAAAATAATCAGTAACCTGCCGGCTGCATTAGCGCAGAATAAGAAATGAAAGACACGCCAAGTGGACTCTCGCAAATCCCGCATCAATCGAAAAATAGGCAGCTTGATTTCACTTTTATTCATGTGGCCTATCATCTCTCTGAATCTAATGACACAAATATTGGCTAAGGTGTGGCGCAATATACTGGTATATTTAATAATTAGGTGAAAAACCTGTACAGAAAAAATGTATGAGGCGTACAAAATCTGAAAATGATAATTACTTGTACAAATTACGGGTAACCCACAGTACTTGGGCATGTATGCACTTTGTTAGGATGCAACCAAATCACACTGCAGTCTCCTTCATATTCCTACAACCAAATCATATGCCAAAATAAGCCTTTGAAAGCAGAAAATCTGGATTCTGGGCAAGGGGATGCTCGAGAGGAAACGTGACACACAACTTTACAAAAATCCTAAGAGATGACATGTGATGCATACCAAAGAACATCTTAACATAACACATGAAGGAATTTCTGATTCTTCCAGTGACACTTAATGGCATATGTGGAAATAAAAAGTAAAAGTTCATATCATGTTGTGAAGTTATCATGCTTTGATGCATTTAGGAATTTGTGACGTTAATTTGGTTACGCAATATGTGATGTTATGCTGTATATACATAGACAAAATGATGTTACAAATGCATTTTACTTTGCCGTGCTAAAGATTTTCTAAAGCTGTATCCGAATCCAACAATATAGCTTTATTTTATCAAGATAATGAAAAAATTTTTTTTAAGAAATGATGTTCTAAAACTGTTTCTTATTCATATTTATACTTTTTTAGCACTGCACGATGTTTTATAGTCTTATGTCTGGCAGAGTCAACAGCACTATTTGTTGGTACATAATTATTATTTCCTCATATATGAACCGTGTTCTGACAAAGTCAAAGCAATACAGCCTGAGAGTGGTACCTCACACATGATGTTATCTTCTTGGATAAAGGATGTGACCCAGAAAGTACAGGCTTAATTATGTACAGAATAAAAGCAGAAGGCACAACTAATTTTGTTCACAGAGGTCAATATGCATCAGAGTACTGTGATTGATCGATAGTTCTGGACATTTACAGATCTGAAATAGGAAAATAATATCATTCAGTTGTGAAAATTAAGAGCATTACATCTACAGTGAATTTTTAACATCAGGGGTGTCGTATGATAAGGTCGGAGTGGCTAAGAGGTATGGCATCCTCCTCAAGTTCTAGAGGTACCAGGTTCGATTCCCAGTTGAGGGAATATAATTTATGGAAATTTTTTTCAGAACTAGTAGTCCAAATGATGTCATACTCCCCCCTGGTCTCCTGGGTAGTGAGATCGGATGCCTAGCCTTCTCGGATAAGGGCGAAAAAATAGGAGGTCCTGTGTGCAAATTGCGCACGATAAAAATGCCACGGCAGTTGGAAATCATAAAGTGTAGGCCTATCAGGCCGCTGCCCTGGCAAAATTTAAAATTTAGAAACCTACCCACCACAACAATATTTATAGAATGTGTGATTCCTATATACACAAAATACACAAATTGGGATTTTCGCCATTGCTACGGAGTTTGTGCACTGTGCTGAAATCCTCCTCGTGTGATCTAATGGAGGAGATCGGAGCACTGACGGAGTCGTCCGTGTGTAATGAAGATAATCCTTCAAACCAAACCAAAGCAAACCAAGGTGGAAAAAAAAAAAGAAGACAAAAGACTAATTTTACTGTCTGACACTGTTTTGGATTATACTTACTGAACTAAACTTTTAAAAAATTTTGTTGTTTAAACTATTGAAATATTTGGCCATATGCTTTCTATAGCCCGTGTATTCCCGGGGTCACCTCAGGAGACAAAGAAAGAATAGTACTGCTCCCTCAGGCATGTCATAAAATGCCACTAATATGAGGTTTTGCACAGGTCTGGCAACCTCTTAATGTAAAACAAATAGCAACAGAAACCGCCACTGCCAAGGGTTTGTGCTTAGTGTAGGCTTCCTTAGGAGAGCTGTTTGTGGTTGTCATTGCATGCTCCATTGGGAGTGTAAATGGAGACAATGATATGTTATCTATATATTTTTTTTTTTGGTGGTACATTTTTGTTTCTGTTTTCTTGTGACTGATGAAGATAATTTTGCACATTTTTTTCTGCTTTCATATTGTGTTGTGACTGTCATGCTGATTATTCAAATGTAAAAATAAAAAAATGTGTTCTATCATTTGTCAGCTTATCTACTATCTTTTGTTATTTCTCATCATCGGCTGCCATCTCCACAACAAAGGTTGGCTGTAATGGATTTCCACATCTTCTGTCTCTTGTCTTGATGGTGCACTCTAATAGACTCTCTCCTGTCCATCTCTTGATGTTATCTTCACATTTATAGTGCTGCCTTCCCCAAGCACATCTGCCTTCAACTTAACCTTATATTATGGTCTTCTGCAAGGTGTTATGTCTTTTTATGTGACCAAAATATTATGGTCTTCTGCAAGGTGTTATGTCTTTTTATGTGACCAAAATATTTTAGCCTACTTTTCACCTCCTTCATTAGTTCTCTTTTCATACCTAGATTTTCTAGAATCTCCATAATTGTTTTCTTTTCTTTCCATGAGATGTGCCCCATTCTTCTATATATCCACATCTCCAGAGCCCCAATTCTTTCTTCCAGTTGCTTATTCATTGTCCATGTTTCTACACCATACAGTAATGAAGACAATATTTAACACTTTATGATTCTCAGTTTTAATTTGTGAGTTAACTGTTTAGATGTCACTATTTGTCTCATGTAGTTGAATGTAGCTTTGGCCATTCCTTTTCTCTTCTTGATGTCTGTTTCACATCATAGTAAAACCACTGCTGCATGAGCATGTGAATGTTTGGTGCAGGCTTCTTGCAAGGTGGCCAGCATCAGTGGTGGAAAATAATGATTATGAGGAAACTCATAGTGAAGCTAAAGATAGATGCTTTCAACGTTACACACTTGAAATTATTATATAGAAGTAACCTGAATCCGCCTGCAAGGGGAAAGAAAGAATAGAACAATGCATGTCATAAGTAAGCAACTAATATGAGGTTGTGCGTGGGGCTGGCAATGTCATCAAGTACAAAAAAATTGCTACAGAGACCACAACTACAAGAGATATTAAGCTCTTTGTTGCAAGCTTAATGCAAACAGGGTAAACTGTAGAGCTTAAGGAGAGAGAAAGAAGACTTAATATGCAAGTGAATCATGGAAAATGAATATACAAGAAAGGCTGCCACAGTGAAATGGATTTTAATGAAAACTGTTACAAATGCCTTGGAGAATTTAATGACAGACGATAAAGACCTGGAAGAGGGCAATGTCTGAGAGGTATGTAGTGTAAAGAGAAAAATTAGAACACAATGTGCTGGCAGGCAAAATAATGACAGAAAAAAGATAGCAAAAACAAGAGAGATGGTCAAGAGCATGGTGTAGGAGAATGTCAAAATTAAAAAAACACCAAAGAAAACTTACAGACGGGGAATTATGGGAGTATTATGACTGTCTAAGCCAGTGGCTTGGAACTTGGGGTGAAAAGAAGTTATTATACAACACTTCAATGTTTGCATTGTACCGTATATGTGTAGCTGTGTACATAATAGGCACAATACAATTTCTGCTGTATCTTCAGTATTGTCTCAAGAGAATCACCATCATCACCATCTTCACCATCATCGCCATCTTTCCTTATGCAGCATGGAGCCACCATTGCAGATGACCCTCTTGAGCAGTGCTCTGCAACCAGTGTGCCATGACACATTGGTGTGCCACGAGTATCTGCACAGTGTGCCATGACACATTGGTGTGCCACGAGTATCTGCACAGTGTGCCATGACACATTGGTGTGCCACGAGTATCTGCACAGTGTGCCATGACACATTGGTGTGCCACGAGTATCTGCACAGTGTGCCATTACACATTGGTGTGCCACGAGTATCTGCACAGTGTGCCATGACACATTGGTGTGCCACGAGTATCTGCACAGTGTGCCATGACACATTGATGTGCCACGAGTATCTGCACAGTGTGCCATGACACCAGGCAGAATACAACATATAACGGAATACAAAATTATACGTTATGGTAAAATTTAAAAATGAATCTCGCACGTACAATTTTACAAATAATAAATTGAGTCATCATCCACCAATCCATCACAAAAAATTGGGGAGCGTTGTCTTATAATTGTAGCAAATTTCTTAATAGTTACAATACCCACCTATTTAAATATGAATTCTGAAAAGCACTTAACACATTAACTACCGCAAGCCGCTGTCAGCGGCTCACGAAATAAACACATTTGGACCGCAAGCCACTCAGGGCGCCAATCTAATTTTAGTAATAAAACGAATGAAAAATGTACTGAAACACTTTCTGATCTGGTTCGAGATTTAAAGTTGCCACCGGAAAACAAATTCCCAAAGCATGGTTGTTGTAGAACACTGGAAAATTGATATTATGTTCATATTTTTCAGCGTTTTGGGGTTAGTTACCAAGTCCTGCAAAACTGTTTACCGTGGCAACTAGTGATAGGACTACAAAAAATGCGTGTACATCTCGTCTAACGGCTGAATAGGATAGAAATGTGTTTCAACAATTGACTGATAGAACTAGCGACGAGGAAAAGAGTGAAAACGGTGTGCACATTGATTGAAATTGTGATTTTGATAGAGATGGGGCGCAAGCAATTATAATTATAAAAATATTGCAAGTCCTCGGCCATCGGAGGGCCATTAAATAGCAACAACCTCCATTAGAGTTACAAACGGTGCTTAATGTAATAGTACATTCATTTATCTTTAAAATGACGTGTAATTCATAAAAATCTGTAAACAATTACGAAAACTACAGCTTACTTTGTGCAAACACCTACAGGATGAAAATGGGAAAAAAAAATTAATTCGGCCACAGTGTGTTTTTCAATTCGGTAGTTAATGTGTTAAGTGTGCCATGAAGTAAAAAGGTTGCAGAGCACAGTTGTTGAGGATGCATACACCAAAGGACTAGCTCTTGCAGTGGTGGTTTATGTAGCAGTTTTAAATTATGAGTTTGCCATCCCCTGCACAGCCTCACAATAGTTGCCTTTTACGACATGCCTGTCTATTTTATGTCTCCTCAGAGACCCCATGGGAACTACACAGGGCATGTACAATTCAAGTGACAGCAGATTCATTAATAAACCCCAAAAAGGCAGACAGCTTGAGAGACAGATGTGAGAAATTAGGAAGTCTCACCTTATGACATTCTGATTGACAATGGAATTACATGGTGTGGACTTTGGACCTTGGGGGGGAACAAATGTGCGGCCAGTTTTGTTGACCACATGGAGTGGTCTCTTGTATTTGATGCCAAATGGATCCTCAGAATGTGACGGGTAAGGATCAAATGTACCAGCCTTCATTCCAGCAATCTACAAAATTTAAAAAATTTATTCGTAACATGTTACAAGAATAAGAAAATAGTATAAAGCATGAATAAACAACAACCTCATCATGTGAAACAAATTGCCACAGATGAGAGGTCACAGCAATTGGGTCTAAAAATACACATGGAAAAGACAAAAGTAATGAGAATAAATGCAGGAAATGATAACTGGGTTGAACTTGAAGAAACACCATTACAAAATTAAAGCATGAATAAACAACAACCTCATCATGTAAAAGAAATGGACAAGAAACCACTGCTGTAAGATTGTGTGACTACTTGGTGTAGCTTCCTGCAGTGGTGGCTGCATGCTCCATAAGGAGCACAAAAGAAAATAATGATGATGATAATGATGATTGTATGTGACAAGGTACCAGTAATAGGAAAGACAGATAATCTGTAGTGCGCTGGATTTATTTAGACTAATAACTATCTGTAGTGTGATGCATTTACTTAGACTAACAACTATAGAGAAAAGGAAAAAGGGCCTCCAATCAACTAGCTGCAAAAGCCCCCTGGACACAATACCTAAGGTACTGAGTGTCAGCTTTACAGGTGCACAAAAACAAAAATCATGACATTTATACAAATATCAGTTCTGCTGCAGTCATCACCAAATTCCACATCAATGGTCATTTGCAATCCTGTCTCTATTTCCTACAGCCTTTCATGTCTTAAGTCATCTGCATTTTCAGTTTGTTCCTATGCCATAGTCCAGATTACCAAGGAATTTTTCTCCTTGCTTATTCTTCTTGAGTTTAGCAATGATAAACCATATTCTCTTAATTTTTTTTCTCGTGTGGTGTTCAACGAACATTGATTATCTATGCCTACTTAGGTTGGTTAATTTATGCTTTCTCCTGTTTTGCTATAATATTTAGTGACACCACTATCTATGTCTGGCATTCTATTATTATTCTCTATATTCAAAACTAGACAATCTCTGAAGCCACGAAACCTCTAAAGCAGTGGTTCCCAAGCTGGGGGTCTGCAATGTACTAAAGAAATATTTTACAAAATATTAAAATCAGGAACAGACTTAATGTGGCACCAGACATGAGACTTAAAATATTGCCTTTGGAGCCAGATAATTGGAATCTTCCGGTTGTGAAACAACATACACAATCTCATTGAACTATTAACTATTCCACTTTGATTACTTTGAAGAACTTTAAATAAGTAAATAAATAAAATTATTACTAAATCACAATTTTAGATGACCTGACTTTTAATAAATGTATGTTTCTTTTTGCTGCACTAAAAATGCTCAAATCTGTAATATGTGCATAATACGGGACCAAAGACGCAGTAAAAGTGATGAATGCAGTCAGCGACCCATAGCTTGACTGCTTGCGCCAGGGTCAGCGAACCAGAGGTGACCAAGACCCTACTCCACCTCCAAGTGGTGGTCCTGGAAACAAGCTGCATCACTGCAGTCTGGCTGAGAGAGTAGGGATCGAAGAGAGAAGGCAAACCCGGTTCCAAAAAATGCCATCGGATGTGTCGGCCAAAAGGTGCAAATATCGCAGCTTCACAGTAAACAGACACAATACAACCAATGTCCTTTTCAGGACAAACGAGGAAGAAGAAGAAAATACCTGATGTGAAACTAATCCTGTAAATTGTATTACTTCTTATGGGCTACTCTTATATATATAGCATTGGTGTTAAAGGGGTCCTTGCCTACAAAAGGTTGGGAACTGCAGCTCTAAGGTAATGAAGGAAAATATGTTTGGACAGTGAAGATTTGTATTTGCAAGTCATACCAGCTTCCCAGGGTTGCTAGGCTTGAAGGGTGTAGTAGAGACAGCCTTCACAGGTATATCACCAGCCCATCTCCTGGCAGGAGGCAAGGGTTTATCAATGCGGTAAGGATTGCCATCAAAGTGGTCAGTTGGATGCATATTGAGATGAAAAACACCACCTTTGAGGGCAGCCTTGTGAGCGGATAACTCTTTCTGCATGAAGACAATTTAATATAATTCTGATAAATTGCTATGTCCATTTTAAAAATACTTGAAACATGTGCTTAGTGTCTAAGTCTAATCTATGCATCATTATTATTACTCCCCTTTTCACTGTCTAATCTATGCATCATCATTATTACTTCCCTTTTCACTGTCTAATCTATGCATCATCATTATTACTCCCCTTTTCACTGTCTAATCTATGCATCATCATTATTACTCCCCTTTTCACTGTCTAATCTATGCATCATCATTATTACTCCCCTTTTCACTGTCTAATCCATGCATCATCGTTATTACTCCCCTTTTCACTGTCTAATCTATGCATCATCGTTATTACTCCCCTTTTCACTGTCTAATCTATGCATCATCGTTATTACTCCCCTTTTCACTGTCTAATCTATGCATCATCATTATTACTCCCCTTTTCACTGTCTAATCCATGCATCATCGTTATTACTCCCCTTTTCACTGTCTAATCTATGCATCATCGTTATTACTCCCCTTTTCACTGTCTAATCTATGCATCATCATTATTACTCCCCTTTTCACTGTCTAATCTATGCATCATCATTATTACTCCCCTTTTCACTCCTTATGGAGCATGGAGCCACAACTGCAACTAGTCGATTGTTTCATGTGCTCTTGCAGTGGTAGTTTCCATAGGAATTTTGTTTTATGTGATGAGGTTGCTAGCCCCATGCACAACCTCATTTTAGTCACCTCTCTCAATCTGAGAAAGTAGTATTCCTATTAATTCTTTGTCTCCTCAGACACCCTGGAAACTCCTTGCATATGTCATCTAACAGGAAACTTGCTGTCTTAATATCCAAGAAAAGTTTGAACTGCTAAACCTTCTTTATAAAAGTTGAAAACCAGAATTTTTAACATTGGGAAAACAATGAAAACAGAAATAATGAGCAACAAATAAACAATTATGAAGTTCACACTGAAGTATTATTCAAATATTGATTTGAAAACTACGATATCAGCAAAATATGCAGTGCTGGACAACAGTATGTATTAATGTTTATGCAGTGGCAAAGCTGGGGGGAACCAGTATCAGTAACTTTAAAAAAAGGTAATGGTAGTCTTGTAGCAAATATTGCAGTGAGAGAATGAATTGTTTGAGACTTTACTATACTTTTTCTTCGTTTGCCCTTAGACTTCTACATTAATGACTCTAATAAAGGCAGTAGTCAGCTCAAGGCTCCTCCACAGGAGCAAAGATCTGTTGGACCAATCCTGGACTTGTGATAAAGATGGTACCTCAACCTGTTGTGACTTGACTATACCAGGTCCACAATGAGCAAGAATTCAGGTTTGCCCATTTAAACAGCTGGGAATAGTTTTTACAGCGTGACAATAGCAGGTTTCGTTACCAGAACCCGGTAACTATTCCGCAAGAGGCAATCGTCCTAACTACTTAGCCAATCGGACGCTCATCAGCACCTTATTGTGTGAAACAACGTTTGAGCTAAAAGAGAAAGTTTTTGTGGCCTTTTGATTTTAAAAGCTAGAGCTTGTTGGCTAAGAACTTTAAATTGCTGCATCACATACACGTTTTACACTTTGAGGTATTATATTGCATGTTTTGTTTTTAGAAAACTATTTTGTGTACACTTTTAACTTTTTTTCTTCAAAATCCGTGTTTTAAAATTTTCTTTTAACTTTATAAACATGATTTAGTGTTCAGTTACCTTCCCAATCAAATATCCTAACTATGATCAGTCCTGATTAATTTGGATAATTGATGCAGTACAGTATATAATATTTATTTATAGATTTATTGTAACTTTAAAAAATATTATCTTGAGTTAATAACACATTATTTAGAGAAACAAAACACTAGAAATATGTTATTCTGAGAAATATTAAGAGTTAATGCTTTACTTTTTTTTTTTTTTTTTGTTGTTGTTGTTGCAATACTAAGACCAGACGATACGTCAAGGCCTGAAATCCCATCCGCTGCAGACCCAAATAGAACAGTCCCAACTAAGATGGTTTGGCCATGTCTGCAGAATGGGAGAAGATCGGCTACCACGACAAGCATGGGAAACAAAGAGCCAGGGATCCAGACCTCCAGGACGACCCAGAGTTCGCTGGGAGGACAACATTAGACAATCTTTGAAGGACCGAGGACTAGAATGGAACCAGGCCAGGAAGAAGACAGCTGATAGAATGGTCTGGCGCTCTCTCTTCCAAACCTCTACACTTCACGGTAGAAGAGGAACGACTAAGTAAGTAAGTAAGCAATACTAAGATTTGCACATAAGGAAAACAAAATCCTTTTATAATATATATTTATTTACAGGTTTATTTCCTGTTTTAAACATATGATTGTGAGCAAATGTCATGTTATTTAGAGAAATGACACACTAGAAATATGTAAGTCAGAGATGTCTAATATTATTGACAAATATATACAGTTCTCTTTTCGCAATTTTAAGACTTGAGCATTAGCGAAAAATCATTATTTAATATATGACACTTATTTATAGATTTAGATGTAGCAACTTTTCAAAATATTATCATGAGCAAATGCCATGTTCATTAGAGAAGCAACATACTAGAAGTATGTAACTTAGCGATACTTATATAACTGACAAATATAATACAGTTGTCTTTTCACAATATTGAGGCTTGAGCATATGCAAAATGTGCTAAAGCAGAACAAGTGTTTCCTATTTATACATGTGCAGTTGAAAGGTGTGTTCTGCCATTCTGGAAAATCTACATAAATGCTTAACACCAGATATTTTCAGAGCTTTTTTCTAATTACAATGTAATCAAGCAGTGATAGGAAACTCTATACTGAGCATTACAACAGGAGGCCATTTGATCACCAGATGTAGTCCTCTGCTGAACACATATTTTTGTGACAATAATACATGCCCAATTTACATTATGGGGAGGATTTCTTGAACTTTCCCATGCCTCCTAAACCCTATCTTGGGCCCAAAAATGGCAGAAACCTTAACCTAGCTTTTGTTACAAAATTATGGACATGTGGCAGGAGACAGTAAACTGTTAGAGCCCTACTTCCAGGTTGTCACACATAACTTTTTGCAATGCATCAATCAAAAAAAAAAAGCCTGCACAGACTGTGATCCATTTAGTGCTTATGTCATGATGGTGGCACAACTCCTTGTAAGAGTTTTTTTTAAACAACTTTCATAATAAAGCTGCAGACTGCATTGTCTTTGTCTATTGTCCTCGTAAGACTAATCACCTTTTTTTTTTCGTACCCATCCATCGTACTTCACGTCTTACTGCAGTTCCCTTCAACTTCTCAAACTGCATTA
The DNA here is from genome assembly GCA_024509875.1 of Oreohelix idahoensis. Lineage (NCBI taxonomy): Eukaryota > Metazoa > Mollusca > Gastropoda > Stylommatophora > Oreohelicidae > Oreohelix > Oreohelix idahoensis. Next base: position 100,997 of record JAMPIV010007129.1, on the reverse strand, counting down.
AAAACTGTATGTATGGAATTTAAATTAATAGTAGGAGGAAATCTCCTTTGGTACAGTTCTATATTACTTCTTATTATCATCATGTTTCTTTTTGATAACAGTATGAAAGATACACAATCTTATTAGTAATTGTAATAAATATGATCACCAAAATAAATTCTGATTGATTTATTCCTTTCATTTCCTTGTTTTGCTCCTAATGGAGCATGGAGCCACCACAGCAATTGTAGGTCCTTGTAGAAAACCTGTGTCAAAGAACAAGATCTTGTAGTGGTGTTATGTGTAGCAATTTGTGTTACATGATGAGGTTGCCAGCCCCAAGGCAAAACTTCACATTAGTCACATCTTCTGACATGCATAAAGAAGCAGTAGGTTCTATTCTTTCTTGTCTCCTCAGACTCACCGGCCCTTCTGTAACTATATGGGGCTTTATAGACAATATGTGTAAGGAATGAAGGGGCTGCTGTATAACAGAAATGAAAATGTGGAGTGGCACCAAAGTCAGTTTTACAAGTGAACAATACACTAGCATTACTAGAAGAATAAATATTTTTACTATTTAAGTAAATGAAAATAATTTTAAAAAACTTTTTTTTTTGTGTGGGTATTTTAGCTTGTTGGTTTTTATATTAAGTAATTAAGTTTTATTTCTTTTGATTAATGAATTTTGTATGTGCTTCATTTCCCATATTTCTAATATATTTTTTCACTTGTAAAACTGACTTGAAAATCCTTTTTTACATTGTTTTTAACTCACGTACACTACTGATTGCAATAACACTGTTAGCATTTCAGAGTACTTAACATTCATGGCATCTAATGAAATCTTAGGAATTTGTGTTACCAACCTTATACAGCTCACTTCCCTTATCGTAATCATCGGAACCATGTGGTGGGTATGGGTTCAAACAAACATTGGCATAGCTTTTCAGGAACAGTGGAGGAAAAAGACAGGAACAATAACTGCAGTTACTTTCTAATAATTGGGTAACAGCATTAACCCCTTTACCAGATTGAAACAGTCCAGCTTGGGTGGGTTTTGTCACTCGTATACCAAGTCTGACTCCTCCATAGATTCTGTGCATTTGTTTCACTTTTTCTACCCATTTCCCATCTTACTCCCAAGTAATATAGCCCATCTAAAAATAGGTCATAAAGACAATGTCTCATGGCCCCTAAACATATATAAAACAATCAATTAGTCCTTTTATTTAGGCCAAAAATGTGAAATATTTTCAAACAGTGGCACCAAACTAAAAGTGAATGCAATGGCAGGGGAAGAATCTCTAAGGGAAAATATAAATAAATAGAGGTTTAAGTTATAAAATCAGAAGAAAGATACAATATCTAACATAAATAGAAAAATATCAAATGTTTATAGTGGTCCTTGGAAACCATCTAGTCTGGTTAGGAGCACAGTATGCTACAAATGATACCCAATTATCATTAAATGACTGTATGCAGAAACTGAAATTACATGCTTTCATGGGAGGACAATGGACCACCATGATACTTTTACTGAAAGAAACATTAGAAACTGTATAGGGTGTCCTTGGTCACATATCACTGGAAAAATAATTAACTAAATTGTGTTTTGCTTTGTTTTAGACAGTCACATAATATACAGGGTGTCCATAAAGTCTCTTTACAATTTAACAAATTTATTACAAAGGCAATTGATGAGATATCTTAATCAGATTTGTTCTATGTACTTAGTGGTTATCGAAGTTTTTAATCACATACCGTTATCGTATTTCAGGTACCCTGTTGACGAAAGAGGTACTGTTAAATGAACCCCTACAAAAATGGCTACTCCTCAAGAGAAGGCACAATGTGTATCATGGTTTATTGAAACAAAATCGGATAGGCAGACTCAGCGAAACTACAGAACTAAGTATGGAAGAGATCCAACGTCACGTCCGTCAATTCGTGCATGGCACAAGAAATTTATGGAGACAGGGACAGTGTTGGATAAAGGGAGGAGTGGACGACCAAGAACATCTTACACGCTCGATGTTTTCCTCATTGAAGCTAAGCGCAGTGCTATGAATGAATACAAACGTTCACCGAGTGCCAGAACCCTACAGATCCTGAGGGCTACGAGAAGCAAAGTTCAACAAACTGCTCGACGCTGTGCAAATGACTACTGGCTCCAGCTCAGTGAGAGCATCCAGATCGCAGCGCAAACAGGCAACATTAGACAAATGTATGACGGTATAAAGAAAGCACTTGGCCCCCATAAAAGTAAGACGGCACCGCTAAAAACCATCAGCGGAGAGAAGCTAACCGATAAGGGTAAGCAGATGGAGAGGTGGGTCGAGCACTACTCTGAGCTTTACGCTAGAGACAATACAGTTACGCCTGCAGCCCTTGATGGTGTCAACAGTCTGCCAACTATGGAGGAGCTGGATGCCGAACCAACATTAGAGGAACTCAGCAAGGCCATTGATAGCTTGGCCTCTGGCAAAGCACCAGGCAGTGATGGGATTCCTCCTGATTTAATCAAATGCTGTAAGAGTACGCTATTACATCCCCTGCATAGGATGCTGTGCCAGTGCTGGGAAGAGACAACTATTCCTCAAGACATGCGAGATGCCAAGATTGTAACACTGTATAAAAATAAAGGAGACAGAAGTGATTGCAATAACTACAGAGGCATCTCTCTTCTTAGTATTGTTGGTAAGGTTTTTTGCCAAAGTCATCTTAATGCGACTACACAAGTTAGCTGAGCGCATATATCCAGAGTCACAGTGTGGATTCCGAGCTGGCAGATCAACAACAGACATGATCTTCTCTCTCCGCCAGCTTCAGGAAAAATCAAGAGAGCAGAAAAGACCATTATATATCGCCTTTATAGACCTCACAAAAGCATTCGACCTGGTTAGTAGGGATGGACTCTTTAAAATCCTCCTGAAAATAGGCTGCCCTTCTAAAATGCTGGAAATGATAAAGTCATTCCATGACGGCATGAAGGGAACAGTCCAATATGCTGGAAGCACGTCACAGCCCTTTGATATACGAAGTGGCGTTAAACAAAGCTGTGTTCTGGCTCCGACCCTCTTCGGAATCTTCTTTGCCTTACTCTTGAAACATGCATTCAGAGATGCAACTGAAGGAATATGCCTTCACACTAGGTCAGATGGCTGTCTGTTTAATCTTTCAAGGCTGAAGGCAAAAACAAAAATCAGAAGGGTCACTATAAGAGACTTGTTGTTCGCTGATGATGCTGCAGTCGTCACTCAAAGCCAACAGGAGCTTCAGAGCTTGATGAATCGCTTCACTAAAGCATGCAAGGACTTTGGCCTCACAATAAGTCTAAAGAAAACGAATGTGCTGAGTCAGGATGTGGGTGCTGCACCAGTTATCACTATCGATAACTATGAATTGGCAGTGGTGCACCACTTCACATACCTAGGGTCTACCATCAATGACAAACTCTCACTGGATACAGAAATCGACAGCCGCATTGGCAAAGCTGCAGCTACCTTTGCCCACCTCACATCGCGTGTTTGGGGAAACTCTAAACTCACAATGAAGACCAAAGCTGCGGTATATAATGCCTGCGTCACCAGCACACTCCTATATGGCAGCGAGACCTGGATGACCTATGCTAAGCAAGAAAGAAGGCTCAATACCTTCCATTTGCGGTGTCTACGCCGCATCCTCAGCATCTCGTGGAAAGATAAAGTGACAAATGTCAAGGTGTTGTCACGTGCTGGCCTTCAAAGTATGTATATGCTTCTTAGACAGTGCAGACTTCGCTGGCTTGGCCATGTTCGCCGCATGGAAGATGGTCGCATCCCAAAAGATATCTTCTACGGACAATTAGCAGATGGCAAGAGAACAGTTGGGCGACCACAGCTGAGGTTCAAAGATGTGTGCAAGAGAGATATGAGGGCACTGGACATGGATCTAGCAACATGGGAGGATGAAGCTGCCGATCGCACTAAGTGGCGATGCTATTTACGGCGCCACCTCAGATTGGGCGAAGAGAGGCTCACACAAGAAGCAGAGGTGAGGAGAAAACGTCGAAAGGAGCACCAGGAAAATAAGCAGCTGAGGGCTGTCACCTCAGGGGCGCATTCCCATAGTCAGTTATGACTGAAGGGGCTATTATTATTATTACAGTGTGCAAAGTTTTAAAGTTACACAAGGACTTATATTAGCCTCCAAATATATATCTATATAAACCTGTCATAACACATTTAACTGAATCTCTTAAAATGCTCATTCGAACTCTACAGCAGTGTAAACTGAACCTGTTGTAAAAAACACATCTTTAGAAGGCTAAAGAGATAAGAATGCTTAAGGAGTCAGTACATCAAACATCAAAAGAAATCATACCAGCAATAAAAAGGTGTGCAAGGAAGAAATGGATGACATATGAAACTTTACCATTGTTGGATACAAGAAGAGAAGAAAAAGCAAGACGAAGAATATGAAAGACTAAACAAGCAAATGCCCTGTGTAGTTCTTGGGAGTCTTTGAGGAGACAAAGAAATAAAAGGACTAGTGCTCCCACAGGAGCTTACTGTTTGTAAGAAGCAACTAATATGAGATTATTCATGAGGCTAGCAACCATATCATGTAAAACAAGCTGCTACAGAGACCACAACTGCAAGAGCATATGAATGCTTTGATGGAGGTTTCCTGCAAGGGGACCAACTGTAATGGTGACTCTGTAAGGAGTGAATAGGGAAAAGAGGAAGAAGAAACAATGAAATAGCAAACGTAAGACAATGAAAGAAGCATGGCTAAATCAGAGATATCGATGAAGTGCAAGAGAAAAAAAAGACAAAAAAACCTATTACCAGCAAATAAATGAGTTAACAGGCAGATAAACACAAATTGCCACAGACTGGAATCAAAAGGAGGTTCAATATTAACTCTTACTATACGTGAGCTAAAACCACGTTTTTACGCGCTAGTTTTGCTATCGTTACCGTCGCGCGCCAGTTGAACTGGCGAGCCGTAAAATTGGTACTAAACAGCGCCACTTCACGGGGCTTGCCGGATAGTAAGAGTTAATGTGCCAAGAGAACACAGTAGAAAGATGGACAGAGTACATAAAGAAGCTCTATGATGATGAAATATAAGAATTAAACATTCAAGACAACTGTGTATGACCACTAATACTTATTGCAGAGGCTGAGGGCAGCATATGCCACATGAAGAAAGACAAGGCCCCCAAATTAGATAATATAACTAGTGGAAATTAAGGTTGTGGCAGAATTTGGAATAGGTGTGGAAAAAAAAAATTGTTGACTGACATACACACCAGTGGACAGACACCTGATGATCTGATAAAATTCATATTCATATTCCACACAAAACTGGAGCCATTCAGTGTGAAGTCACAATTAGCCTAATGAGTCATATGACCAAGATACTATAAAAATTATCATGACAAGAGTGAGAAGTTAAATAAAACCTGAAATTGGTGATGACCAGTGCAGATTTGTAGAAGGCAAAGGTACAAACAGTGCAGTACACATTATAACAACAATAATTTAAAGAGCTATAGAAATAAAAACAATTCTATACTTGTGCTTTACAGACTACACTAAGACATCTGACAAGGTGAAACACAAGAAAGTTATCTACATTAAAGAAAGCATAAACATCGATAGCCAAGACCTGAGAATAATAAACAGTATTTGTTGGCAACAAACAGTAGCTATAAGAATTGGCACCTGGCAATGTTTCAGCAGATAAGACAGCATGTGGGCAGGGATATGTGCTGTCACCTGATCTGTTCTCTCTGTGCAGTGAAAATATGAGAGCCATAGAGGATATGCTCAGAATATTAGTTGGTAAACAATTTGAGATAAACTGAAAAAAAAATGTTTGGGAATTGATTGGAACAATAATGACGGAAAGTAAAAATACAGTGTTTAGCTTAAATACCAGATAGATAGAAGCAATGGTCATCTGGAAGAAATAATGAAGGAAACCTGAGTCCTGTGAACAGTAAAAAAATAAGTAAATAAATAAATACAGATAATTAACAGACCCTCACTGGACATAAAGGATGACACCAGACAACAGAAAAGAAAGTATAAGTGATAGGCTTACCAGGAATCGAACCTAGGACCTACCAAACGGTGCCATCACCTTGCTGTGGAAGTAAATTGTGAAAGGACACTCAGCCAATTTTGCACCCAAAAAAAAAATGCATCGTTGGCTGAGGTCATTCTACTAATGACACCCACACAACTATGGTATACAGGACCCGAGGACGACCCAGACACGTTAAAGATGCAATCACTAATATTAATGAGATGTTAATGAAATATTACTAATAAAATGAGAAGTATTTTATGCAACAAAGCTTTGTCAATGGAAGTAAGAAACATAGTTTTTTGGTACTACATAAAGCCAAACATGTCATATAGGACCTTGATCATGGACAATCAGTAAACATGCAAGAAAATGGCTGGAAGCCACAGAGATATTTTATATAAGAATACCATCTTTTCTTTTCTTTGATCCTTAGCCGCCGACCGTCAAAGCAGTCAGTGGCCATTACGCCTGGTGGCGTCTTGTAGGGCAACAACAAATTGATTCCACTTTGCTCAGTCGGTGGCCATCCTTCGAATACCATGAACAGCTAAAAAGACTACTGAGGATGTTCTATAAGATGCCACAAAATGTGTAACTAAACCTCATGTAAAATATGATAACTGAACCTGCAATAAAACACATGATTCACAGAAATGCTTGAACTTACCCATAACCTGTTCCTTTCTTCCCAGGGTTTGTAAGTAAATTTTTCAAAATAGTTTTTGATTTCCCACCCCCTGCTTTAGACACAGGACTGAATGATGAAAGAGCTCCTACTAGGGTGCCATAAAATGTCCCCAACCCATTCCTAAAAATTGCAACAAGAAAATGTAGCAGGATAAAAGCAAAAATAATGCTTTTAACTTTGATATATCTTCTTTCTGCTTTGTGCAATGTTCTCTCTTTTACTTTGCACTCCTTACAGAGCATGGTGCCACAACGTCAGCTGGTCCCCATGCAGGAAGCCTGCATCAAGCAGTTAAGCGTTCTTGCAGCTGTGGTTTCTGTGGTACTTTGTTTTACAGAATGACATTGCCAGCCCCATGCAACACCTTATATTAGTCACCCTGTATGACATGCCTGAGAGTGCAGCAGTGGTCTAATCAAAGAGCCCTGGGAGCCAGACGAGACTTGTCTCTATCATAGCAAACACAAATAAAAGGTTGAGACTACAGATAAAGTTCTCTCTCTCTCTTTTGTTTTTAACAGAATAAAACAGTATAAACACATAAGCAAAACTATATGAATCACTGCTGGTTCTCCTTGATAGCATGCAGTGTGCACAAAGGAATACAATCATATAAAATATTTTGTCTGTATCAAAAGGTGGCTGCACCACCTGTCTTACATTTTTTTAATCTCTTGCTTTGATGGTCCACTCCACAGATTATATCCTGTCCGAAAAGATGCAGCAATAGAGAATGCAGTCTGCGACCCATAGTTTCTTCTTCTTCTTCTTCTTTGTTCGTCCTGAAAAGGACGTTGGTTGCATTGTGTCCGTTTACAGCAAAGCTGCGATATTTGCGCCTTTCGGCCAACACATCCGACTTCAGCACGGCATTTTTGGGACTGGGTTAGCCTTCCCTCTTCGATCCCTACTCACTCAGCCAGACTGCAGTGATGCAGCCTGTTTCCAGGACCACCACTTGGAGGTGGAGTAGGGTCTTGGTCAGCTGTGGTTCGCTGACCCTGACGCAGGCAGTCTAGCTATGGGTCACTGACTGCATTCCTCACTGTTGACGCGTCTTAGGTCCCGAACCATAGTTTGACTGCTTGCATCAGATTCAGCGAACCAAAGCTGACTAAGACCTTACTCCACCTCCACGTGGTGGTCCTGGAAACAGTCTGCATCACTGCAGTCTGGCTGAGCGAGTAGGGATCGCAGAGGGAAGGCAAACCCGGTCCCAATAACTGCCGTGCTGAAGTCGGATGTGTCGACCGAAAGGTGCAGATATCACAGCTCCGGCGTAAACAGACACAACACAACCAACGTCCTTTTCAGGACGAACGAGGAAGAAGAATAAGAATATCCTGTCCATCACATGGTGCTGCTTTCAAATTTACCTTTTTGTCATGGTCATATATGCTAATTCACCTTAAACGTTCCCAGTAATACATTTTTAACAGTGTCATATTACTTGATATACATGCTAGCCTTCAAAGCATGTATACACTGCTTAGACAGCGCAGACTATGCTGGAATTTATTGCATGGTAGATGGTCGCATCCATAAAAATATTTTCTAGATAACTGGCAGATGGCAAAAGAACAGCCGGGTGACCACAGCTGAAGTTCAAAGATGTGTGCAAAAGAGACATAAAGGCACTGGACCTAAATCCAGCAACCTGGGAGGATAAAGCTGCTGATCGCAACAAGTGGTGAAGCTCCCTATGGCATCATCTCAGATTGGGTGAAAAGAAGCTCTCACAACAAGCAGAAGAAAAAAAGTCATGCAGAAATGAACACCAGGTAAAACAGTAGCTGAGTGCTACCCCTCAAGGGTGCATTCTCATAGTCAGTTATGACAGAATGAGGCTATTATTATTACTTGATATATCCAAAAGTCATCAATAATCTGATTGAAGAGTCTTCCACTACTGTTATTTTTACCTCTACTTTGTTCAGGGCTTCATTTTTTCTTTGTTTCTGGAACCATTAAATGCACTATATTTTTCACTACACCTGTTTGTGATTGGTCTCAGTTCTATTTTCTGATTGCTTGCAGGTTCCTTGCTTTATAACCAAACAGTAAAGAAGATTATAAATAACACTTGATTATTCTCATTTTAGCTTATGTATTACTTGCTTACACGTGGTCTTTCTCATGTTGCTGAGAGTGTTTATTGCTATTTTTTTCTGTTTCACATCTCTGTTAATATGGAAGATGCAAAACAGAAGTCAAGAAATAATAAGAAAAATTTACTCTTGTATTATATGCTGAACTCCTAGGGCAAACATAAACCAATATAATTTATAGTAATAAGGGCAAGTAACCAGCCAAAAGATGATGGGAAATAATTATGTTGTGCTTTTTCTGCCGTATGTCTCTTACGACATACCTGAGGGGGCAGTTGTTCTGTTCTTAGTCTGTCTCCTCAAAAACCCCTGGAAATTACATTTTTGTATCCTTTAATCTGAAATCCTCGTGGACACCTGTGTTTAGGAAACTGGATTTTTTTTGGTTTCCATATGTCACCCTAAAACTGCTCAATGTCGCCCAAAGAAACTTTCGATTTTCAGAATGTTTCAGTTTTTGGGTGTGCAGATAAAAGGATATGAACCTGTACACAGGACAGTCATACAGACCAAGAATTTATTTGGCAACAAACCAAACTATAGTTGAAAGATACTTAAGGTCTTTTAATAATCAGATACACTGATAACTGTTGATTCACTTTTTTAACACAGATCTCATCAAAGTTTTGCAGCAGTATGGGAAAATAAACATCCAAACTCAATAGTGTGCTGGACAAAAAAATAAGACAAATATGGAGACCATGGCGTAGGAAGACTACATACTGAAATTAAATATCTAACATCACCAGAGGAGACACAGCTGCAACAGAATTCTCAGAGCTAAGATGGGCTATTTTTAGATGGAACTGTAAAAGATTGCTCAAATCATATTGATTAGAAGTTTTGTCTTTTTTAAAAAAAATATACCTTTCAGCTGAAGATACAGATTCAGGATACAAGCAAGAATCGGCTGGGGCACATACCACCAAATACTGCCTATTATTTTAATGAACCAAAGCTAGCCCATATCTAATCCTCCTTATCACCTGCTGGATAATGACACTGCAATGGATGAATCAACAAGGCTGAGGCTGTTTGAGTTTGGCATCAAATGTGGGACTAACAGAAATGGACATGAGAGAGGATGCATCCATCGTATGTACAACCAGCGTGCTACAGGTACAATTACCATTCATACTCTTTGACATTTGCTGAAGGAGACTGAGCACCTATGGGTTTGCCCAGATTGCGGTGAGGTTGATTCTGATTAACAATAACAATTATCCTCCTTTGTCATATTACATGCCTGGCAAAGCTTACTGGTCCTAATTCTCTGCTCACCAACTTCAGACCATTGGATTCACAAGGAAGGGACATCTTTTGTAGAGAGTCTATACAAGTGATAAACTAGAGACAAAGAGAGTAAGATCTGACATAGGAATGTTGAGGAGGGATGTAACTGTGAGCATGAGGATTACATTGTTTTGTTTCCACTGGTTGGCATAAAGGCCTTTGATAAATTTTTCTTTGATGCAGTCATCTTTTGTTGCCGCCGCAGCTTCACGGGATCAGAGTAGCCCTCTCCTTCCAGGATACGTCCAAACTTATCATCAAAATAGCCATCTTGCTTTGCACTTTTCTGTTTAGCACCACCAGGAAGCATCTGCTTTCCCTTGCTTGCTGGTTCATTGAATGTTCCTGCACAGACAAATAACTCTTGTTATACTACAGTAAATAATCAGAATTGTTTGTGATAAAATGTAATGTGAAAGCATATGTTCATTATTATATTAATTATATGACACTGCTGACCATAATGATGACATGTTAAACTATGAAGTATACTATATGTATATTGATGTGTATTGACAGCTGTGGGTGTTAATAGATCGCTCATCAAAACCATCAGGAAAAGACAAATGAAATTTATGGGACATATTAACAGAAGAGGAGGAGTAGAGGAATTAGTCTTATGTGGGAAAATACCAGGTAGGAGAGGAAGAGGAAGGCAGAGAAAGATGTATGCGGAAAGCTTAAACAACTGGGCAACAAACAACAGCATGAGCAACAACAACCTCATTAGACTATCAAAAGACAAGAGAAGATTGGAGGGTCATGATCGCCAATGTCTGTTCCAGACCATGCACCTGAAGAAGAAGATACTATATGTGTGCGGGTGTATGAGTGAGTGTGTGTGTAAGCAAAGCAAGCCATAGTAAATTCTCTTTTTATGCAACAGATTCATTTCTGAGAGTCTCTGATATAACTGAAAAACAATTAAACAGAACAGTTTTCCTATTCAACTGCATGTAAAAATAAGGTGATGTATTCTATCACTTCAGACAATCTAAAATGGCACTTGAAGTAATATGTTTTCTGAGCTTTTTTAATAATAATAATACAAGTAACAGTAATAATATTGTAATATACATCCAGAAAAGTTTATTATTATCATAGCACTTAATTACATCTAGCTTTCGTTCCATTGTTATGAACTTCATTGTACCTTTTTTCATCGCTGGCAAAAGTGTGCTATCACATGTGGTATATTTAGGAGCCATCCCAATTCAAAGTCACTTTATTTCGCTAACAATGTACTTTAATGTAATTATGCTCAGATATAAAATGTATGTATACAATTACTGCCTGCTTTTGGGTAATTTATACACAATAAAACCTATCTAAAATGAATTCCCACAGCCAGGAAACAGTCAGCTTACAATTTTGTCTGAGCTACCTATCATATAAATTAAAATGTGTCTGACCACATGTTCAAAACATTTGGATTTGATTTTAACATAATATGTGATTTACACTTATTACATGTGATGTAGCACCATTTTGGTCAGCAGTACGATGTTGTCTAGATTTCTTTTGGAATTTGCAGAGTTGTCGTCAAGTCTTTCCTAACGAGTCTCAAGTCTCTTAACTCTTAGTATACGAGCAGCCTCTTAGAAAAATGGCTATCACATGATCGAGCCCCCAATTCAAAGTCAATTTATTTCGAAAACTTTAATGTAATTAGGCTCAGATATAATGTGTTTAAAACCACTGAATTTATACACAATTATCTAAAATGAATTCCCACAGCCAGGAAACAGTGCACAATTTTGTCTGGGGTACCATTTAAATTACACATTTTGATATATAACACTTTATGTTATCTTTATAAATAAATTATTTAGTGCAGATTGATCATCGGCCTTTCTAAAAGGCCGCTCGTATACTAAGAGTTAATACAAGTCTCAAGTGGAGTCGCAAGTCCCTATCACTGGCTTCAAGTCAACTTCCAAGTCGAGCCTCATTTTAGATCTAAGACTATTTATAGCCATAATCGAGCTTCATTGTGCTTGTATCCATATTGATAGCCACTTGGCAACATGGTGGTGAGTGTCTACTATTCTGTGATTCAGCCCAAAAACTTACTGTAGACATGTTTAATTAAGAAGCACAAATTAAAAAACAAAAACCTCGTTGCACTTTACTTGCTAGATGTACTTTCACGTAAAAGAGATTCTAAAATTTCAGAACTGCCCATACACAGCACTTGCACGCTCTTTGACACAACTCACTTACCCTGCCCTGGTGTTCTATATTTATCACCAATTGTGACGTAGGACATTTCTTGGAATAGACCTATACGATCCATATCAGTTTTTCCCCCTTTATCCCCCATCTTGGCTGTCTGATATCGAATCTGACTAATCAGCAGAATTCAGTTGTATAATATGACGACGTATGTGACGTTGCGTTGTTCGATCAAACCGCAGTCCACTGTATCGCATTACTCTTACTCAAAATCACTTTCAACAAAACTTGGTGGTGAATAAAACATCGCTATTGATGAATGATGTGAAAGCCTGCACCGCATTACTATTTTAATTATCCGCATATGGTGCGTACAGATGTGATGAGAAATCAAAGCTGGAAAGCCACGGCAGTCATGAATTCCTCATTTCTCTTAATTTGCCAGACATATTGTTGAAGTAATCACCATAGAGACAAGTGCATTGAGCATGCACCGGAAACATGCTGCTATACCCGCCGGCCGTCACAAAAACTGGAAAGGGAAATTATCAGAAGACAGAAGAGCACAAATTGTTCTTTTTAATATAAAGTGTTTAGTTTGCAGAAACACCATGGATTCACTTAAAAGCGACATGTCAGTTGTTAATGCAATACTGTAGTTGGCATTTTAGGGAAGGCTTGTGAGCACAAAAGCCAACAAATGATTAGCGTTGTTTTATTTTTAGCCAAAGTTCCAGGAAAGAGTAGGCCTATAGCCTACGTATGTATTATTTTTGCACTAGTCAAAGTGAAAGTTGTATTGACAGAACACCTTGAATGAAAATTCAGCAGTAACAGTTGAGAGTAAGTTTATATATTATTATTGTGCATGCATATTAAATATTTATGTTGCTTTACTTTTTCCGTTCAATGCTGCAGTGGAATTGAACGTGGAGCTAAGTTGGCGTTCTTTTGTTGCAGTGGCTGATGTGAGCCCGTGTTGTAGTAGCCTACTTCTGTAAGCTAATGTTGTCTTATCTGTTTGCCTCTTGTCTTCATATTGCACTGAAGCTAGTGAGTCTTCTGTTGCTGTCTTGATTACTTTTTTGGCATTTCTTCTTGCTTGTTTTAAATTAAAAATCCAGGTGGAATAACGTTTCTCTATAGCCTAGGCGCTATTCTCTTATTTCGTTAACGTGATCATTTATTCCACTATGCTTTCCTTTTCTTTTTGCCATGGCTTGTTTTCTTTGTCCCTTATTTCATGACCAGTGTCTCCATCATTGTTGCTTTGAAGGTGTTCCATTCATCATTTAAGTTTCCAATTTCTTTAGTTTCCTAATCTAGCCTAACTTTTTTTTCTTCAAACTTGTAATGATTTGCCAAATCCACCTTTTCATTTGTGGTGTTGTTTGAGCATTATAACTGATTGGTGGGCAGTAACCATACTGATAATGAGGATGGCTGGCATCTGTTGGCTTTCCTCTGCCTTTGTCTGATTAATATTTAATAAATCTGAGATGCTTGATTAGTGTTATTCCACCTGTATCATGCTTTAATATGGCCTTGACCATGTAGGAAGAGGGTGTTGGTTTTTATTAGCCAATGTTCAGTGCATAAGTTGATGGTCTTCTCCAGTTCTGTTGTGTTCTGTTGAGGTGCCACCAAATGCTCTTGCTTCACAGCAATAGAATAACCACTGTCAGCTTGCTAAGCCAGTGAGAGCAGTGCCATTGCCCCATTGGCCAGTGACTTTTCACGGTGACTTGGGCCGGCCTTCATGGCTACAGTGGTGGTCCCGTAGGATAACCCACACTGTACTTTGCCCTAGCCCAGCAGCCCCGTTCTTCATCCTGTTTCCACCTCCTATGATGTGGGGTTGAACTTTAGGAGACATTTTGAATATAATTAGTTATTACAAGTTACTGTACCAGTTTACACAAGTGCGTAGGAAATAAAAATGGCAGAATCAGATATGATAAAGATATTGAATCTGCTGGTGCAGCAGGCTCAATTTGTGGAACAGGAGGCACAGCAGAATAAGAATATAAAGAGCCAGAACAAGTTACTGAAAGTGTTGTAAGCATGACTGTTGAACTGTGTAGCGAGAGCAAACGCACCTTTAACTGTGTTGCATCTGCATGTTCCAGCTTTTTCAAAGTTCAAACTGGGAACTGTATATATAACATCCCAGTCACCATTTCAGTGCACAAAAATAGTGCGGAACTGAGTAGTTAATATAGAATACATAAACGCATCAAAACCGGCAACTGACTTCAATGAAACAATACTCATCACCATTGCAAGACATACAATCTTGGAGTCCAGGAAAAATCCACATCAGACATACTTCCAATGATCTGCTGAATTAAACAGTTTGGCTACATATTGCACATTTTTTTCTCCAAAAGTTGATTGTGGCCATTCAAGTATGGACTTGAACAGAAGAACATAGCACCTACAGAAAAAAGGAATTGAGAAAAATCAATTACGAGTGAAAATTTTAAACAAGAGAGGAGAAATTGAAAGATAATAGAAAAATGTACAATAATTGTGATGTTTATATTTTTTCTGAATACTCTAATTTTACAGGTAAAATTGACATCTTAAAGAAATGGCTACTCATAACCCAGCTAACACCTTCAAGATCTTAGTGGCTTCAGATATCCACCTAGGCTTCATGGAGAGTGATCCAATAAGGGGGAATGACTCATTGGTTACATTTGAAGAAATCCTCTCAATTGCTCGTGAAAAACAAGTAGATTTTATTTTACATGGAGGAGATCTGTTTCATGAAAATAAGCCTTCAAGGCACACCCTTCATGCTTGCTTTGCCCTGCTGCGAGAATACTGCATGGGGGATAAAGCCATTAACTTTGAGTACCTCAGCGATCAGTCTGCAGACTTCAAGCACTGTAAATTTCCAACTGTGAATTATGAAGACCCTAATCTAAACATTTCTATCCCATTGTTTTCAATTCATGGCAACCATGATGATCCCACAGGTCAGAACAATCTTTGCTCACTTGATCTTCTACACACTGCTGGACTTGTAAATTACTTTGGGAAAAGCATGCCACTAGACAAAATTCAAATTTCTCCATTATTGCTGCAGAAAGGGGAGACAAGACTTGCACTTTATGGGCTAGGATCCATCAGAGATGAGCGTCTTCATCGAATGTTTGTTAAAAAGGTGGAATAATGAGCTCATGTTTGTGTTGAAATACTTATATTAAGCTGTTTAACACTTTGATTATTGGTATCAACATATTTTTTGTGTCTGCTGCCAATAAATGTAACTGACAGAACCAGTTTCGACACAAGTTGAAAATGACTATTAGGCATCTAAAATAGTGAAACTGAAGTTAAGGAAATAATCTTCCTTTCATGTTATTGGTATTTTTATGTTTTACCTACTTTATTATTTTTTTCAAACACATTTTTACAAGTGTTATAAATATTTTTGTGATGCTTGATATCCCCACCCCTTTTAACCGTACTGGGGGGTGGGTGGTCATCCACTTGTGTGTAAATCCTGAACCTCAAAATGATCTAGTTAATGGTTGAAATAAAAGTTGTCAACCAAACTGCTGTTTTGAGTACATCTAAACAAAATACTCTGGTAATCTAAGGAATACTACACTGTGGTGGCTCAGGTAATCAAAGTTTTATTAGTTGTATAGATAACCTTTACATTATTTGTCAGTATGTACCCATGTACAAATAAAATCCATTTAGATTTTATGAGATTAATGCCTACTGTTAAAAGGAATATATAGATTTTTGCAGCATTTTCATGTTGATTGGAAATACATTTTTTTTAAAAAACTTAAAAGTTAATTTTCATTGGCTTACTTTAGGATGTCTCAATGCTTAGACCTAAAGAGCACCAAGATGGCTGGTTCAACATATTTGTTCTACATCAGAATCGTGTAAAACACTCAGCAACAAACTACATCCCTGAGCAGTTTTTGGAGGATTTCCTTGACCTTGTCATCTGGGGCCATGAGCATGAATGCAGGTTAAATGTTGAGTTTAATCAGACACAGAAATTGTACATATGTCAGCCAGGAAGCAGCATTGCCACATCTCTGAGTGAAGGTTGTTACGTTTTGAATATCTGAACTCATACATACATATGCTAGCATTAAAATTTATATATACACATTGCTATATGCATTTTATTGCACAGACGGGACATTGTTCATTATTATTAGTTGTGCACTAAAATGCATACCACAACACACATCATCATTGTCTTGTTCTGTCCTTACAGAACATGGAGCCACCACTGGAAACCCGCACCAAGCATTCACATGCTGTAGTAGTAGTGGTATCTGTGGCAATTTGTTTTTCCTGATGAGGTTGCCAGTTCCATGCACAGCCTCATATAAGTGCCCTTTTACGACATGGGGATGGGGGGGGGGGGGGGGTGCAGTAGTCCTGTTCTTTCTTTGTCTCTTCAGAGAGCCCCTGGAACTACACAGGGCAAAATGTATTAGGGACACAGAAATTGTGGAGAGACTTGATTCACTATGCCAGTGATACTTAACTCTTTGACTCCATAATTATTTTCCACCCTGTGCCATAATTATTTTTTGGAGAATTCTAAACAGTGAAGTGTACTGTCTTTTAGTGTAAATTTTATGTTAATCTTTTTTTGTGAACATGTACTTATTATATACCAAACTGTAGGGAAATGGATAGAAAATTGTAATATATAACATCTTTGGTAGTAATAACACAAGTGTGTTAGGTATACTTAAAACATTTTGCATGTAAAACTGAAAAACACTAAAAATTTAACTGTAGAATACGATCTTACCAAAGATAAATTACTGTTGTAGACAATAAAACTTTCTTTTTAGTCTTCAAACATCAAGTTAATCCATATACAAAGTAAAAAAGACATTGCTTATGGCCACAGTTAGTACATTTAGTGTTATTCACACCAGTTTTTACTGTGGTCCCTTGTAAGATGCAATCATGCATTACGTAATTTTCAAACAAATAAAGAAGAATAACGTCATTTAAAACTTTTTTACACTTGTTTAATATTTTAATAGTATCCCTAGCTTCATCTTCTACCTAGGACTAGTGATTAGATGTTATGGTAGGTCTAGTTTTGTTGCTTTTTGATCGGCCAGAATATGACTACACCCACTCATCAACTAAATCTAATGTGTCTAGCTTTTCTGCACCGATTCTGTATTTTGACTACAAACTGTGACTGCCAAACAATCAGCATCAATGTTTCAAAGTAGTTTGACACAATTATTTGCTTAGGATACTTAGAAAATGTAAATATAAAGCGTGACATATAGAAAATGTAAATATAAAGCGTGACATATTTTTCTAGCAATAACAATGAAAAACGCAAATACGCGAATCGTCACACAAATTGTGATAATAATGTCAAAACGTCATGTGCTGCTTAACTACAGTCAAATTATTTGTTTAAATAGTAGCGGAAGTCATTCTACGAGTTTTAAAATATGAACTGCATTAAACGGACGATTTTTGGGGTTTATTCGTGATAAACTAAAAACAACGCTCTGAGCGTTGCGCTGGCATGGCGCATTGAATTTTGCAACGCTCAGAGCGTTGGTCTGGAGTCGAAGAGTTAAGAAGAAACCACTATTAAATTCTTTCAATCAATACATCACTGGTGAACAAAGGCTGCAGAGTGACACTAGTGTGGGTTCCAGCACACATTGGTATAGCTGGAAACGAGTTAGCAGACCAGACTGCTAAACATGGAAGAATAAGTAAAAACAACATAAGAGCAGGGCTTGGAAAATCGGAGATAAAGAGTCAAGTGAAGCTATTTATAAACAAAGAATGGAAGGAAAGTGGTAAAGGCAGACATGCGTTCAAACTTAAAAAAAAACCATCAAAGAGGTGCCAGATAAAGAAGAACTAAAGGTGCACTTGAACAGAAAGTTACAAAATAAAGAAAAACATATAAAGTTAAACATAAAACTCTCCACATGAAATTATGGGAGTTGGTCTCGGAGCTTTGCAGGCCCGATAGCTTGCCTACCCTTTTGTTGCACTGCAGCAGGCTCCCCCCAGAAGTCTAAAGCTATGGATAGACAGGGGAAGCGAAGAAAACGAGAACAGGGCAAAAGACGAAAAGGAGAAAAAAATAAAATAAAGGAGTACAGGGCTTGTGCCCTCACTCAAGAATCTCAGGTATGTGTAAAGAAATTACACTCTTTTCAAACTGCTTTATTCGTTGAGTATGTTTTTACTGTTAACGCATATCTGAATGTTTTGATTACCGGCATGTCATTTTATACTTGGTCATGTCATAAAGAGGCAACTAACATGAGGTTCTACATGGGGCTGGCAACCTCATGATGTAAAACATATAGCTACAGAAACCCCCACTGCAGAAGGATGTGAATGCTTTGTTGCAGGCTATCTGCAAGGGAACCAGCTGCATTGGTAGCTTCTTGCTCTATAAAGTGTAATAAGAGGAAAAGAAGGTCAGTGTGATTCTAAACATTGTTTCCCAGATCCGTCCATTTATAGAGGTGCTGCACATAGATGCTAACATATTCAGTCCTTTATATCAGTGTTTTGACATGTTCACATATGATTATAATGAGGATTGCAACTGTTTTCTTATACTGCTGAATTGATATTGATTAACCCAGGAGAAATGATTCCCAAACATGTTGGACTGTTGGAGGTCAGAGGGAAGGATTTTCGTGTGGAACCTATTCCTTTGAAAACTGTGCGTCAGCTTTACATGGAGAGTGTTGTCTTATCTGATCATATTTCTCCTGAAGAGCCCAAAGCTAAGCAGAAATCTGAAGCATTTTGTATAGAAAAAGTGGAGGAAATGATAAATAAAGCAGGTATGGTTTGTAGATTCTCATATGTCGGTATCATGTAATGCAATACAGTCAATCAATCAATACCCTTTAGGCCTTCAACAAACACATCTTGCCTTTTTGTATTCTTATTTTGGCATCACTGTCTGTCTCTCCAACTTTGTCTATATTACTGCCAAGATATGTGTACGATTCTAGATCCTTTAGGGGTGTTTCTTCAATTTCAACCTTGTTATCGTTTCTTGCATGTATTCTCATAATCTTTGTCTTATCCCTATGTATTTTCAGGCCCACTTGTTGTGACCTCTCATCGAGAATTTTCATTTTCTCTTGCATCTGATTATGGTTATGGGACAGAAGAGCCAAGTCATCTGCAAAATCCAGATCATCAAGCTGTTTAGTCAGATTCCACTGGATTCCATTTCTGTTGTGTGACAAATGCAATACAGTGTGCACATATAAACATATCATTCTGTATTTAAAACTTGGTATAGTTTTGTGTATAGTGTGATGAAGATTTATGTGAGGGCTTTGTTCTGGAGGCGCACACATAATTTGAGGGTAGTTTTCTGCATTTAAATTGAGTATATTACTGTTAGAATGTTGTTGATGTGACGTAGATTATAGTAAAAGATAATAAAAGTATTACAGAAGAGTGTATAGGAAAACGAACATGAATATCATTATCAAATATAAAATAATAGTATGAAATTATGAATGTTAATTGATAGAATATCTTCTTTGATCCATAACCACCAACCGTCAAAGCAGTCAGCGGCCATCACGCCTGGTGGCGTCTTGTAGGGCAGCAACAAATTGATTCCACTTTGCTTGGTCGGCGGCCATCCTTCGTTCAGTGCCCCAACTGTGGTTCATTCTTTGCATCTCAGCTTCCACAGTTCTCCGCCACTGACTGCTTTGATGGTCGGTGGCTAAGGATCGAAGAAGAAGAAACCGTGAGCGCACTGCTTTTGAAACTTTTTTGTTTAGAACATTACCTTTGCATTTTTGCTTAAATTATCTGAGTAAAAAATGTCTTTTGATCAATATTATAATAACATGGTACTGTTGGTATACGGGCTGATCACCCGTTTGCCAGTCACTTCGATTATGGAAACAACAGCAAATGGATTGATTTGCTGTTGCCCTAAAGACGCCAATAGGCGTGATGGGAAACAATGGCAAAGAAAACCTATCTGCTGTTGCCCTAAGACGCCACTAGGCGTAATGGCCACTGACTGCTTTGACGGTCGGTGGCTAAGGACAGAAGAAGAAGAAGAAGACTGTTGGTATGAAACTTTTGTGCCATACATTTTTCATAACAGTGGGATTGCATCACCAGCAATGATTTTATATTGAATTTCAGATGCAGAATTATTTTAGGACATACTTGTGCTTTGGGACTTGGTCAAAATCCCCAAGCAAAATATATTTCAGAATTAATTATAGTTTTTAAGCAAATTTTACACAGGGATTCAGTTTTGATTTTAAAACAAAAAATACTTTTGATCATTTGTGAATTTTTTGATTGCTTGTTCTTAAGCAAATGATGGTTTTTCCTTTTTGTTGTTTTCTCAATGATGATTTGAGATATAACTATTATGCCATTAGAATATGGCAATTCAGAAGCTGTTAAATTTTAGTCAGACATGTTCTGTTGTGCTTCATATAAATTACTTCTGTTTTGTCTTATTTCTTTTATTTTAATTTAGTGTCAAGAAATCGATAGCCTATCATCAGGAAGGTAAAGGTATAGGATCCCGTTACATACCCACTGAGGCATATTGGGAATATTGTGTTGGGCCTATATTTTCTTTACCATACGGCACAATAGAGGTGATGTGATCAGCATCACGCTGGCCGCCTTTAACCTTCCCAGAGTTGCTCTGGCATTCAATTCATGAGGCTGGGTTGACCTCAGAGTTGTTTGCGTTCTAAAAAATCCCACCTCAACTGGGGATCAAGCCATAGAAGTAATTAATATAGATATATTTCTGTAATGAAAATTTACTTTAGTGTTAAATAAAGATGTTAATTTTTATTTCCATAATTGAGAAGTTGTTTAAAATTCACAAACATTTGAATGATGAAAACACTTGGACATTTAATAAGAGGCCATACTAGTTTCTATAAAATCAGCTGTTTGAGGGATATCTCAGATTTTACACAACATGATCTATAACATGACTCATATGGCACCAGTGACTCATGCTGTGTGTTTTGTGACTGGCACCATTTTAGCTGTGTTCATCCACTATAAAAATGAAACCCCGCGACCCAAATCGTCACGCCAGAGCGATGATTATCAGCCATGAACAAAGCTAATTACCTTCTTCCTTCGCGGTACCAGCAATAACATTCACAATGCCAAACGTAAATTTGGTCACCACCACTCGACAGAGCAGAAAGAAACAAAAGGACTACATCTTAAATGCGCCTAAGGCGGTGAAAAAGAAGACCAGGGTTCTCAATGCAGACACGCCCTCAGCACCGTTAGTAACGCTACAATACAAAAACCAGAACCAGTGTGTCATATTAACATTCCAAACATTGTTCGAGTACGAAGCATTGCGTGGCTTGTCCAAGGCCTACTATAAATCTATCGCTTCAATTGAATCTCGCACTGACGCTAATGGTGCTCATGTCGAAGATGTTATTTCTACTGGACACGTTTTTCTCCATTTCTATAATACATCCAACAAGGTCATGATACAAGGCTCAGAGACTGCAGTTAAAGAGTGGATCCAGAATGATTTGAATCATTTATGGAAAACAGCAACGACTGCTGGAGTCAGTCGAATGGCTATAACGTCAACAGCTGTTTTCTCAACAATGCACCAACCACTTCCGATACCCAGAAATTAGCCCTCACACACTGTTCCTTTCCCGTTGTCTCTGATACATTCGTTCAGGAGCATGACAAACAGATACAGGTAGTACAAGACACGCCTTCCTCTACATCAAGATCTATCATTACAGAGACGCCTTCCGTTACATCAAGATCTACCATTACAGAGCCAGAGCATAATTCATTAATAGGATTGCTTGATAGTAGTCTAGAAAGGACACCACGCAAGCAAACTATACAATCACCACATGATGATGTGTAGACAAAAATAACATCTGAGATGGAACTACTGAAAGCTGAATTGAGCAGTCTTAAAAAAATCTTATGAACAGCTTCAGGCTGATCACCTGTCTCTAAAAAGTCGCTATGAAAACAGCAAAACACACATTCAGCAGCAGACTAAACAACAACACACAAAAGAATTGGGTCACAAACAAACACGTCCGGAGAGCCTCCGACCTCAACAACAAATACCTCATTCAGAACTACGCCTTAATGAACGTAATTCCCTGGACACTCCGGAAAATCCTGCAGCCAGTGTCTGCAGAATTCCGGTCAAAATTTCAAATCGCCATCCGCCACTTCGACCGGCAGCTGCCAGCACACACACACCACAGGACTTCTAGCAGCCACAGCACAACTGGAACAAGGGAAGATACAGCTGTTATCACTGGCACCCACACGAACAGAAGAAAACATCTCATCTTTGGGGACCAAACCATGAAGGAGCTTCAACAATCAAAACTAGTAACTGGTGATACTGATTCGGTGTCTGTTCGCTTCAAGAACTGGGCATCAACTTACGACTTACTGACCCTCCTTAAACGGTATTCGCCTGATCTCTCTGTGATTAGAGTAACTGTGCACATAGGTCTGTCAGACTCAATAAAAGATATTGAACTCTCACAGACAGACCTAAACGAGATCACATTCATATTTCGGTCGCTATTCCATAATGCCAAAATTTATTTTTCCTCTATTATCCCGCCAGTCCGTGCCTATTACCACAAATGTGTTGAAACTAACAACGCTATACTTAAAAAACACTGCCTCAAGAATGAACATATTTTCATAGATCACAGCTCGGTCTTCCTTGCCACTTCAGGAGCCCCTAGAAAGCATCTTTACAGCGGCGATATTACATTGTCCAGACAAGGGACCAGTATGTTGGCGACAAATATAAAATATCCAGAAAGCACACTCAGAGGCACTACTCACACATCGGCATCCATATATCCATCCAAACGCCATGTGAATATAAATAGCTACTCATCTAATGCCAATTATGACCTTCATTTTCCATCACTACCCCCAACTTTAAACACCAGCCGAGCAAAATCATCAGACAATCAGGATCATCACGTTATTCCTCTTGTTAGCACCACGGATGTGCAGGAAACCAACAATGTCTGCCTTCAACAACCTTCTGCCACAGACGACCCTCCTCGACAACACCAACTTGACCCACTTCATTCCCAGAGGTCTGTAAGTGATCCAATTCAATCTGCTCAGCCTTCATCAACAGAAGTGTCACCATGTCCGCTGTCGTCCCAGACACCAATGAGAGTTCCCCGCTCATCGCTGTCGTCACAGGTTCACCCACATCAACCCACATACCCAGCATTTCATCATTTCCTACATCAACAAAGACTCTTGGACTATGCACCTTACACTTGGAGGTCGTACTTGCCGGAATACCCCACTCATTCAACAACTGTACCTCAATATCCCGCTTTCTACCAAATGCATCATCAATCACGGCCAAATCCACCGCACTTCTATTTTCAACAACCCTCTACTCCATATTAACAACGACTGTTGGCCTCACTAGTTATCTCTGTAACACCAGCAACTGTCGATTGTTGTTTTATATATATATATATATATATATATATATATATATATATATATATATATTTATATATATATATATATATATATAAATATATATATATATATAAATATATATATATATAATATATATGTATATAAATTTTATTATATTATTATTATAAATTTTTTTTTCTTTTCCACACTGTTTGACTGTCTGATATGAGCGCTTGATTTGTTACATTTTTCACCTATTTTTGACGTAATTCAATTGGCTGAATTGTTTGTAATTAGTTTTCAATGTGCCCCACTTATTAATACCACCATTAATTCCCCTTCATTGGTAAAATTTGTTAAATTTAGTATTTGAGCGCGAGCTTTTTTTTTACATAACATAAATGCCAGGTACTTATGAACAGTTACTAACCATGAATGGTTTACGACTTGGCCATCTGAACGTAAACCATCTTCTAGGTAAACTTCCAGAACTCACACAAGTTCTGAATCAAAATTTCCATGTTTTTGGGCTTTCAGAAAGTCGTCTGAATGAGAAAATAACAGATGGTGACATTGCACGTACTGGTTTTAACACTATTCGGCGAGATTCTAGTAGACAATTAGAGACAGGTTTAGCAGTCTATATTTCCACTTCTCTCAGTTATCGTCGCAGAAACGATCTAGAGACCATAGATATAGAATGCATATGGTTAGAGGTAAAGCCACATAAGCAAAGACCCATTGTAATAGGATATCTTTATCGAAATCCCAGTGTAGGAACAACATGGTTTGAAGATTTCACGAACATGATGGATAAAGTTATCACTACAGTCAATGAAATTATTCTTCTTGGTGATTTCAATACTGATATGCATAAGCCAAACCAAACATGGACCAACATCATAGCATCGTACAACATGAAACAAATAGTCAACAAACCTACCAGAGTAACAAAAACATCATCCACACTGATCGATCACATATATGTAACCTGTCCAGAAAACGTTATAGAATGTTCCATCCCTACTATTGCTATGAGTGACCACTATCCCATATGTTGCACTTGGGCAAAAAATGGGTACAAATCTCCAAAAAATAAACACATCAGTATTGAATATAGAAGTCTAAAAAATTTCAACCAAGAATTATTTTTAAATGATTTGCGAAATGCGCCATTCGCTGATGTTTACCAACTTCCTGATCCTGATGACGCCATTGCATATTGGACACGGACATTTTATAGTATTTTTAATAAGCATGCGCCTACTAAAGAAATTCGCGTAAAAAGACAAATAAAATCTCCATTTATCACACAAGAAGTACTTGCCACTATGAGGCAGAGGGATCGAGCGCACAAAAATAAGGACATCATTACATATCGGGCGGCAAGGAACAAAGCACAATATTTAATTCGCAGAGAAAAGAAAAACTACTTTAGTCATTTAGTTCAAAGCAAAAGCAACAGTAGAAATATATGGAAGGCAATCAATACCTTAGTGAACAAAAGAAATTCGCCAGACTCACAAAAACCCAATACTTCATTTACTTGTACAGATTTCAGCAATCATTTTCAGGCAGACATCCACAATATAAAATCCGCCATACCTTCTTCCCCTTGTGACTTCAGCGAATTATCTACGTTCTGCGAGAACAAGTGTATTAATACCATTCCATGCGACATTCCTTTTATAACAGTTAACGAAGTTTATAACTATCTTATTGATCTTAAAGATAATAACTCATCGGGACTTGATGGAATCAGTAATCGAATACTGCGTTATGCTGCACCAGCTATTACTGATACACTAACATACATATATAATCAATGTCTCGCAAGGAGTTACTTTCCATCTGCCTTTAAAATCGCTAAAGTATACCCTCTTGTTAAACCTGGTTCATCAGATAATAGCAACCTTGGTAACTATAGGCCCATTTCGCTTATATCATCGCTGTCCAAACCACTGGAAAAACACATACACAAAACAGCAATGGAACACCTAGCTAATAATGACCTGCTTGTTGATAGTCAGTCGGGGTTTAGACCAAAGCATTCATGCGACACAGCCTTAACAAAAATGATAGAGAACTGGCATCTAAACATCAATAACGATAACTTATGTGGAGCACTCTTTGTAGACTTTAAAAAAGCATTCGATATGATAGATCACTCTATTTTAATCAGAAAATTAGAAACAATGAAAGTAAATCTTAAGCTGGTGAAGTTAATTAAATCATTCCTGACAGACAGACAACAAGTGGTGTCTTACAATAATTCTTTGTCCAACCCAACTGTTGTCGATATCGGTGTTCCTCAGGGTTCTATCCTCGGCCCTCTTCTCTTTGCCGTATACATTAATGATCTTCCTCTGTACATCAAACACTCATCCTGTGATCTGTTTGCAGATGACTGTACTGTTTACACTAGTGACAAAAGTTGCGCCACACTAGAACTATCTTTACAAACTGATACACATAATATTATTAAGTGGAGCAACGAGAATCGAATGCAAATAAATATTAGTAAAACGAAATGTATGTTAATATCAACCAGACAAAAACTACAAAACTCGCAGAAAACAACACTTCAGCTCTACATTGGAACATCACTAATTGAAAACGTAAATGAACATAAAACTCTAGGTCTAACTGTTGACCAGCACCTAAGTTGGAACTCACATGTAAGTGCACTCACAAAGCTAACGGCACAAAAAGTTTACCAATTAGCCAAAATCAAACACTTCCTGGATGAGGGGGCAAGGAAAATGTTCTACACATCTCACATACAAACATACCTAGACTATTGTTCCACAATCTGGGATGGTTGTTCCATATCCAACACAAAAAGGCTTCATTCACTTCAAAAATGTGCAGTGCGCCTAGTTGCTGATAAACACCAAACACATTGTACAGATTTATATAACTATTTTAAAATATTACCCCTTAGAAAGCGCTTCCTATTTAACAAAGCTAAATTCGCTCACAAAATCTTGTCACAGAATGCTCCAACGTATCTGTGGCCTCTTTTAAAATTCAATGAAAAACGTAGTAACCGCTTAAACCAGTTACAGGTACCCAAGCCCAGGCTAGATTTGTTCAAGAAGAGCTTGGCTTACTCAGCTGCTCATCTTTGGAACAATCTTCCACATGATCTTAAAAACATGCACAGTCCCTACTCATATAATCGTAGACTGTTCAAATACATTATGAGTGCCAATTATATGCCGCCCTAAGGGATTATATTTCGAATTATTATCTAATATACTGTATGGAGGGTCTAATGATCTAGTTTTTCATTTTTATATATCTTACTTCTTAAATGTAATCAAATACTGTAAATGTATGCTTTTATACTACTTATAATGTTGCATCGCCATTAAACTAACACTTTAAGTATGGAGAATGTCTGAATAACTAGCAATAAAAGATGAGTAAGAGAAAGGGCAAAATGTAAGACGGGCCTATATGCACGATTCTTATCTGTCAGTCAATACCCTTTACCTCCCTAAGGAGCATAGGTCATAAAGCTGGATCTCGTAAAGTGGAGGCGTAAACAATTCACTCCCTGTGGCAGTATCTGTTTGGGACTCAAAGCTGCTCACCTGTGGGAACATTTTCCGCATGTGCTGACAACACACTAAGTCCCAGGTCATTCAGCAGCGGATTCCCAAAATGTCACGAGTTCTTATTATATACCACCATAAACTATATATCTATCTATCTATCTATCTAATCTATGTATTAATGTTTATTTTTATTTATTTTATTTTTACATTCATTATTATTATTATTATTCTTTTTTAATGTTAAAAACGTACTTTAATTATGATGATTATTGCAAATGTAATATTACTTTTATAATGATAAATGCCTTAATTATGCTTATAGTAAATGTGAGGATGAAAGGATATAGTATATATGATGAGAGAGAGAGGAAGGGCAGAATGTCAGACGGGCCTGCGTGCCCAATTCTTAACCCTTTGAAAATAAAGTTTGTTCGTTCGTTCATGGCACCATTTTAGCTGTGTTTGGGTGGAAACAATTATTGGGAACTTCAGGTATGGTATATCTAATGGTAATTTAAATTTATGTGAATGCTACTGTGGGATCTTAAACGATCACTAGTAAACACAAATTGAGACTTCATTGGACTTGCTTGGAATGGTGAGGTGAACTAGTGAAGACAAGTGAGTTTGTCTTTTCACATTCAGAATGCTGTATTTTGAAACTTTTAAACTATATTTCTCATACATCTCATGTTTTTGACTATTCTGCATCACTTAATTTACCCCTGGAAAAGGCTAACTCCATGTTAGGAACCACTCATCTAGAGTGTTTTTATTTATTTATGCTATATAATTTTTTTCATTTAGAACAAGAACACAGTGGTAACCGGAAACAGCCTCGCCAGCCTCTGATACGTCTTAGAGTAGACTACACGGGTTTTGAACCCTTCACGTCCCAGAGGTATGTAGTAGTGAAAATCCTGTTCTTTTTAGTTGCTTTTGTTGCTGTGGCTGCATGAATTTTAGGTGTCATTTATCTATTTCTTCTAGTCCCTCTGTCTTTATGCATTTCATGGGATGTGATGGGTTTTTTTCAGATGATGATGTTATCTTTGGCCTGTCTAGTTTTTAGGTTCGGTCATTATGTTTCTGTTTGGGTATCCTTTTTACTTTGGATATCATGTTTTTGTGTCTTGTATGCCCTATATCTTACTTACTTAGTCGTTCCTCTTCTACTGTGAGGTGTAGAGGTTTGTAAGAGAGAGCGCCATACTATTCTATCGGATGTCTTCCTCCTGGCTTGGTTCCATTCTAGTCCTCGGTCCTTCAAAGATTATCTAATGTTGTCCTCTCAGCGGACTTTGGGTCGTCCTGGAGGTCTAGATTCCTGGCTCTTAGTTTCCCATGCTTGCCGTGGTAGCCGATCTTCTCCCATTCTGCAGACATGGCCAAACCATCTCAGTTGGGACTGTTCTACTTGGGTCTGCAGGAGTTGGGTTTTTAGGCCTTGACGTAGCGTCTGGTTGCGGACCATGTCTCTTCTTGTTACTTTAACCACCTTCCTCAGATACCTCATTTCTGAGGTTTGGATCTGGCTTTTGTGGGTTGTAGTCATTGCCCATGACTCGCATCCATATGTCAAGACTGGGACAAAGGTGGAGCGGTATACAGCCATTTTCGTCTTCCTACCAACTTCTCTTTTGCTGAGGTATGCCCTACATTAAGTAGCAAAATTCTACTTTTATACAAATTGCAATTGATTTTTGTTCTTCTTTGTTACTGTTCTTTTTAAATTCATTTGTAGTAAACCACCACCCACACCTTAAAATATTTTGTTTTTAACCTGGTGAAGCCTTTTTAATTAATTGAGTACTATTTTTATTTTGTTATATTCATAATATTGCTAATTACACTTTTTGTCAATATTTACCATAAGACTACCAGTCCATATATTAGTCTTAACACAGTGTTCAGATTTCCCAATAACAGCCAGACAGATTTTAAAGCGAACTGGCATATTTCATTGGCATGTTAGAGTTGCAAATCTTGAGTTGCAGCTTTATTTTGATATATTATTTTAAAGTGTAAAGTAGGGGTATTGTTGTTGTTATTTAACTAGGATTGTATAAATGACATTGCGTGACTCATAGTCCAGCTTTAGCAAAGTCTTATCCATCGTATGGGGTGTCTCAAACCAGGTGGTCTTAACGCCATACACTCCTTTGTCTGAGGTGACCCTTTTCACTCCTATTCTATTTTGACCCTTCCCACTCTTAATCAATTTTTATATTTCTCCGTGACCCCAAAATATTTTTAAAAAAATTAATTTTTTAAATATTTTTTATTATATGTCTTGATTTGAATTAATTATTTATTTATTTATCTCCAACTTATTCTGTCCTCTTCTATCTCTAGTACTTAATTATTATTATGTTTTGGTAGTTTCTTGTTCAGTTTCGTTTTTCAGCTTCTTAGTATGTACTGTTTACATCAGGAAGTGGCATCCGTTTCCTATTCTTGTGACGCACCCTCACTTCTGCAGGCGTGCTAGGTCTTAGCTGCCTTTAGGGAAGTACCTTGTTTTTATTTTTATATTTATTTAGATTCTATGTGTCCTATCTAGCCCTCACTTTCTTTCCTTTCCCTGGCGAAGCCTTGTGGCCACAACGTTGGCTATTTTCTTTGTCTTTTGTCCTTATAAGACGAATCACCTTTTTTTTTCAATTTTATTTTTTCATATACCCATCCATTGTACTCTACGTCTTAACGCAGTTCCCCTCATCTTCTTCGACCAAATAGAAATCTCCAACAAGTGCATCCTATATGTAATTTTAAGCGGGGAGGAAGGGGTGAAAGAAATACTAAACTATAAAAGTCGCTACAAATAGTTCATTTAAAAAATGAAATTATTACGTAAATATTTAGCAGAAAGCTTCAAAGTCACTCTTATCCACTATTTCCGTAATGTTCTGTTAGTAATTCGCCACACCAAGTCTTATGCAGCAGTCCAGAAAGGATGATTGCCATGGACTGTAAACACATTTCATGTTTACTTCAGTTAACAAAATATTCATGTTCCATTTGATGATGAAAATAATAAGTTTTTTTCTTTTCGTTTGCACTCATTCTTGAAGACTTTTCAAAGAAAAAAAAAATAAGCTTTCCTATTGCAAGCTGTTCACAAATAAATTTTAGTAGCTACCTTGTGAGTTTTAACTGAGAATGCGGCAAAAATACCTTTGATACTGTGGATGCCGCGATTTTGAATGCCGGCAGGAGAAAGCTGGTCTGATATTTCCCTAGTTTAAAAAGTCTTTTTTTTCAACCTCAGTCATCTAAAGATCTACTAAATCATCCCCTGGGATCTGCTGGTAGACTGGGATTGACTTAAATCTGACCCCTGCTCTGCTAGCTACTTAAATGTGCAATAAACCAGATTTTATTGCAGTCCTTACATAAATATATTTTTGTTTTTTCAGATTTGGTCAGAAATTTCTGGAAAAAGTGGCAAACCCAAAGTCAATGATTCTCTTTCAAAGACAGAAATCAGGCAAAGCTGAGAATCTGAAACATGGTTTGTTAAGTCATTGTATGCTCAGAATTGTAACTGCAGTTAGCCTAAGCATTCTAGCAACAATTTCAGTCCATTGATCAACAGCAGTTCATTTCACACATTTTTTAGTTGTGTCTGGATGTGTAGATGTTTTTCTTTTCCTTTTTTTGATCTTTAAGCAAACAAACAATGTTGTCTTTAAAGATATTGTTTGCTGAATATGTCTCAAAAGGTTTGAAGATAGATATATTTCTTGTACATGCTTTCTGTAAACGGGAAAGTGTACCATGAGTAGATTCTTTTGTAGAATAGAAGGATTCAAATGGTATGGCAAGGTCACTCATGTGGAACTCTTGAAGCAGTGAGACAAGTGCCAGTGGAACAAGAGATAGGAAAAAGACACTGGAGATGGATAGGACAAACATTGAGGATACCTGCTGATGGCACTACAAGGAAGTCCTTGTTTTGGAATCACCAGGGTAACCCGAGAGGCAGAAGGGGACAGAAGAACACATGAAAAAGAGAACTGGAGACAAACATGAAGGGCATGAAGACATGGAGAGACTTTGAGCTGATGGCACATGACAGGAAGACTTAGTATAAGTTCATTGAAGGCCTATGCCTCTTAGGTTGCTGAAGGCTGATGATGTAGTATAGCAATCTATCTGTGTATGACACAGCCTACTAAAGACAGAAAAATCTCATGTGAGGATGTAATGTTTGGTTAACCAAACGATATTGGTTAAAAGTGTTTGGTACAGATGCTGTTAAATTGTTGTGAAGGAGTCTATATGCAAGAGAAAGCACATGTTTTACAGTACAGTTGACATTCAAAAATCCGGCCATCGATAATCCGGTTCCTTCAGATTTCCGGCATGGATTTCGGAGTGCATTTTTAAATTTACCGCTGTAGTGGTGTTTGATGGTATTGTATGATGGTGTTATTACTAAATGTAAATTGTATGAGGCCAGCTGTGAAGGCTCCTGAGATAAAATGTAGTGGTGAATTGTCAGAAGGCCTTTCTTGCTACCACTACGACCTCACACTTAATTTTTTTTTTAATGAATGTGGCTACGTAAAGTGTCTAGGGTTATGATATGTAGTGTGGTGTAATGGATTATAAATATACCCACAGCTATTAACAAGACTAATAATATTAATAAATGTTAAAATACACTGAACTAACTCACGTGTGTAAAATTTTTTGATATAAGTATATTACATTTATTTTGTTCTGTGTCAATTTTTTAGGTTGACCAGAACTTAAAAGGATTTAGAGATTATGAAAAGAAATGCATAGAATATTATATCATAAATGCAATAGTGTACATATATATGTACTATACTAGTTAGTTTTATTAAAATGTTCTAGTATTCATCTACTTGGGAGGATAGTACTGTTTGTGCTGTTGGGGTGGCCTCATCACACCTGTCTATATTGACTACACAGTGTCCAGAAAATGGTGGGAATCTTTATGGGGTTCTTAGTAACTAAAGGGCGTTGGTGAAAGTCCAGCAGACCAGAGGCTCACTCATCTGGTAGTTGTCGCTCTGGTGCTGAAATCAGGTGGTCCCACCTCTCCGTGCTGGCGGGCAATAATGGTGGTCTCTGTCACAAATACTGCACAGATACACTCGAGTAAAGTCACCAACTGAATAGACCCTGCTTTGTTGACGACAGAAACTCGCAGCTCTGCAATCAAAGTATGGGCCATGTGTCAAAATCTATTCTCTACCCACGTCTGGACACAACAGTGACACAACAACCACATCATACAGACAGGTCAGATCTCTCTGACCAACAGCACATTTACCATGGTGGTTTTACATCAGATAGATCCTCCCAGACTATAGATCCTGAAAAATGTTTATTAGTTTTCGGCCCTAAAAGAGGATAGGTAATATGTATCATTATTCTCAACACTTGATCTGTCTTGCATAATCCTTGCTGGAGTTTATGTACATTGTTGGTCCCTAGACCCTGACTAGGGCGGGGGGTCTAGAGCAAATCCCTACTTGTTTGTAAGGCTAGATTTCGATATGGCAGTATCAAATCACTCGAACATGAAACAATATTCAAAATATATAAGGAAATAATTTCAATCTTACCAGATTATGAATAAATAACACAGAATTGCTAGCAAAACTCAGCTGAGCTGCTGGCTATAGTATGGCGTCCCTAAATTTATTTCACTTGCTTTCATATGGAATCACCACACTTTAAAATCTGTGTCTATCACTGAACAACTATTGAAGAATGGCCCCACTTTCGCGTCTGAGCGCTAATGATATGATTGTCTGGGGCCAATCACTGCCTAGGTTATTTGAATTTCAAAATTTCTACACTAAAGTCATTTCAGTCATGCTTCAGTCAAGTATGGATGTTTATCTGTTAGTCTGTCCGTCTCTACTTGTGTTTCTAAAAAAATGTGCTTGGTTTTTGAACCAACCTTTCTCTCCCCTCCAAAATTTTGTCGTTAAAAGTTATATTTAGACACAGCTACCGCTCAAAAACCCTCTCCTCCATACTAAGTAAATTTGAACACCTGCGTCCAAGGTCGTGTTTTTGTGTGCAAATTGCGACACTTTTTTATTCAACACAGTCTGTCGATGATGTGAACTACACTGTCTTTTGTCATTATCTTCAATATTATCTATCCGTTTGTAAAATTAAGACCATCTTAGTTCACTGCTCAGAATAGGCCATCCGGCCAGCTAATTTTTATATTCCTAACATTAATATTAAGAAAAAATTACTTTTTAATTTTTGTAATATTCCTAACATCTGCGTTTTACCGCTCCATTCAAATCAAAAGCTTGGTATCGCAAAAGCGTCCAATAAATGACTGTGGCGTAACATATCTAAGGTCCCTTCTGTGGAGTTGCTTACTTTTTATGTCAACTTGGGAAACGTGACTTTTCTCCGTTTCCCCCCCAATTGCGTCTCCTTAGCCTTTCCAGTCATATTTTTTTTCTTTTTGATCCGCCGTTCCCCTCCTGTCTAGCAAGTCAATTATTATGGAGGATGATGACCCGCGGTCTAGGCGATCATGTACATCAGCAGCCTACGCATTATGTTTTTATCCTTAAATGTTATCTTTGGAGGGATTTTACCGTTGTATCTCTGTCAATTTCACTACACATCTCCCCACTTGAAAACATGCCTATGGCAAGTTCCAAAACCAGCGATACACATAGGTAAAATTACTCCTCACGTCTGCCACTACTCTAATTTTTATCACAGGGGTGCCGACTGAGGAAATCTGCACCGACATTCAATTTGCCTGGGATATATTGGATACTAAACTGATAAGGTTGAAGCAATAAAGACCACCTCAGCAATCTTGCGTTTTCATGCTTAGCCTGAGACAAGAACACGAGAGGCTGATGGTCCGTCTCCACCACAAATGTCCTACCATACAGATAGATTTGAAACTTCTTTATTGCCCAGATTAATGCTAAACATTCTTTTTCGCTTGTGGAGTATCCTTGTTCCGCCTTATTCAATTTGCGGCTTGCATAAGCGACTGGTTTCAGTTCCCCATCAGGTGAAGATGATCTTTGCAACAAAGCCCCTCCGAGTCCTACATTACTTGCATCGGTTCTTAAGACAAAGTCCTGTGTCAAATCAGGCAGTTTGAGAATAGGCTTGCTAGTGAGTTTTTCCTTTAACTCTTGGAACGCTAGTTCACATTGTGCAGTCCAAATAATTTTATCTGGAAGTCCCTTGCGAGTCAAATCAGTCAGAGGAGCACATATAGCGTTAAAATTCTTGATGTATTTCTGATAAAATCCGCATAACGACACAAATGATCGCACGTCCTTTTTTGTTTGCGGCCTAGGTGCTCTCTGCAGTTTTTCCAAGTTCTTAGGATCAGGGGTCATATTACCCTGATATACAGTGTGTCCCAAGAATTCCAACTCTTTGCATCCAATACAACATTTTGTGGGCCTAGCAGTTAAGTTTGCCTCCCGAAGTCTATCAAACAACATCTCCAGAGCTTCAATGTGTTCTGCAAATGTCTCGGTGGCGACGAGAATATCATCCATGAAATTTGTGATACAGGGGTTATTCAGGGGATCCAACAATTTTCGCATCATCCTTGAAAACACACTCGGAGCATTTTTCAGTCCGAATGGTAGCATATTGAATTCATAATGTCCATCCGAAGTGCTAAAAGCCAAATAAGGTCTCACTTCAGGCTTCACTGGGATCTGGTAATAGCCTTTACTAAGATCCACTTTTGAAAAATATTTTGCCTTGTTCAGTCTGGCAAATAACTGTTTTGTGTCTGGTAATGGATCCACTTGTCCTTCTGTGACAGCATTCAGTTTCCTGTAATCTATGCACAGTCTGTGTTCCCCAGACGGTTTTCTCAACAAAACGACACTAGAACTAAAAGATGATTCACTGTGCGAAATAATCCCCTCCTTCAACAAATACTCTATTTCTTCCTTCAATGCCTTCTCCTTCGCGAACGGAATAGAATAGGCTCTCATACAGATTGGGTTTGAGTCTACCAGTTTCATGTCATACTGTAGCAAATTTGTATGGCCTGGTTTATCTGTTAATACATCTGTATGTTCCTCCAGAACCTGTTGAACTCTCTCCCTCTGGTTTTTTAGTCAGGTGCTTACTGACTTTTACCTGTGCTGCTGTTTCACAAGGATGTAATGGGTATTCATGTGAGGTGAGTGGTTCCTTTTGCATCTGGGTTGCAATAGCCAAGGTCAATAAGGGGGTGCTTTCCTGGAGTGGTCTGTCCAGATACTTCTTTAACAGGTTTATGGAGCAGTTTATGTTTTGATGCAGCTGTTGGGTCTTGCTTGCACGTGTTAACAGGCATTCCTGCTCATTCCTTCTCATTTTATCATTTATTTGCTGCTGTTTAGCCCCATTATGGATTCAGCAAATAAAAGAAGTGGTGTAAAACGTAAACATCGTGCATTGTCGATCGCAGATAAAGTGTACAGGTAGTCATTTTCTGTTAAATATATACAGAATATATAACCATAAAAAATCCGGCATTTTCAAAAATCCGGCACTCCTCAGGTCCGGAGGTTGCCGGATTTTTGAATGTCTACTGTAATCAGAAAGAAGATTTATCTTACTACATTTTGGCACATTTTTCCCCTTCAATTTTAGATCCAGATCTCTTGGCCAGCATCAAAGCTCTGGACAGTGCCAGAGTAGAGGATATGGTTGCCAAACTGATCTCTGATGAAGGCGTGAGTTTCTTTTAAACACCTGTGTTACATTTTATGATGTGCTGTATGATATTTTCTTAATTTTCCTTAAGACATGTTTGTAGTTTTCACACACTTCAAAATGTTCATATTTTTTAAAACCAAATGGAAATTCTGAAGTTTAGGACTGTTCTAAAATTAAGACCTGTAATACTGTTAATTTGTCCCTTTGACTACAGCACTAATTTTTTCTCGCGTGTGACCTGTTCGACTTTGTCAAAATCAGGATAATTTCTGTCATGTACATTGGGTTGGTAAACATTCTGGTTTACATATTTTGAAGGGTGTGATAGTCAGCTAAGCCTTTGTTGCTACCATGTTGATATAAAGAGGGTTACTGGTAAAATATTTAGCCCAAAACAGTCAGTTCCAGATACTCATTACTCATATTATCTTCAGTGTATATTTCATTTTTCAGTTCCAGCTGAAATTACTGAGTGAGAAAGGAATGTCAGAGGCAGTAAAAGAATTTGTTGATAAAGAAGAGAAGGAAGCTATCAGTGAGTTGGTTAAATACCAGCTCAAGAAAACACAGGTAAGAAGACTGATATTGTTACCTGCTGTTATTGTTATTGTAGAATTAATAGAAACACCTCTCTTCAAAAATCACATGTGTGTAAAGTCATATAATAATAAAGTTTGAGATCTCATGATGTTTTATCATATAGATGGAATAACTTGCTTTCACGTGGGTAAATATGAAATAGCAAGCTATCCTTAAGACCATTTGAATAACGATGAAAGCCATTTACAGTAATCTACTTTATTGGATTAAAAAAGAGTTGAAGCATAGTATGAGCTGAAATGAAAAGTCTGTAAAATAAGGCTAAAAAAAACATTTTATTTTTATTATTACATTGGGTCATACTGGGACATCTCACTCTAAAGCACTGTCTATACAGGACATGCAAGAATTAACCCCTTGTCTGCTGGGCATTTTTTCTCTCCAAAGTTTGTTTCTGTGTCCTTTTGTTTGTGGCATCACCCAGTCCATAACCATGAGGAAGATAGTAGATGAAAGTAGCCATCTTTGTCAGACCTTGCTTTGTACTGTAAAATGTTCTGCGAGTTTGCCTTTGTGCAAAGTTTGGGAGGTGGCCTCTTGGAAGAAATCTTGTCTAGTTTCAGCCCCTTGAGCCTGAGTCCCACAAAAGTGAACTGGTGAGACTTTCCTAATACCCATGAAATCAAAGGCATTGATACATCCCTGAAATGTAACAAGGACTGCCTTGTGATACTAACATTGGTTTTCACTGTTTGTCACATCCAGCAATTTTTCCTCCCCTGTTCTACTTGTATTTATCTGGCTTCTTCAGTCAGGTTCAAATTGGATTTTAAATTTTGATTAAATAGGCATGGTTTTATTTGACCCTCTCATAAGTCTGGAAGTGAACTGGTGAGACGTCCCCAATACACATTGTACTGTTAAAGTGAAATCAAAGGCAGTGACACACCTCTGTCATTCTCTTACTGTGTTGTGACCTGCATACCTGTCAACTTGTACGTTTTTGATACTTTTAGCAGTGTATAGCCGTACAGACTCGTACGGATTTTCTCCAAAAAATTAAAAAACAAAATGTTTTTAATAAACAAAAAATCGAGCAAAAATTTCCAACCCACATTTTTTTAATCTGAAAATATTTTCTATCCCATGTTTTTTTTTCTCAACCATTTTGTTTTGTTTTAATTCTGGGATTCACTGAGTCTGTCTTTAAAACGAGGTCTCTCCCAGCAACAAATCAAATCCTTTAAAACCCAACAAATTGGCAAAAACTTGGAATTCGGCCTCAGACACTTTCGGTTTTCAGCATGACATGACGTATTTTTAAAGTTATCTGTTATCAACCACGCTTGCCACCACACCCAGATGCCATTTTTTAATTAAAAAAAAGCTAAGTACTTATAACTTGGTTAAATATTGCTGTTGTTTTGCTTTGTTGCAATTTAATCGCTGTCTTAATCTTTCCAGTTATATCTTGCCCTTGAATATATTTCTGGTAAATTGTCATAATGTACTGTGTACATAACTAGAAAAAAAAACTTTGTTTGCTTAAACTTTTCTGTTTAAAGAGTAGGATCCATACAGTACTTTATTCCAGTGGTCGAGATTCACTGCTATTTTAAAAAATAAAGTGGCGATCTATTATCACTGGTCTACCAACTTTTAAATAATAATTTTGTAAATTTTTTGTAGTACGTTTTTTTCTTCCTATATTTGATATTCTGTTCATAATTTGGTAAATTTTTTTTTTTTTTTTTTTGCTGTTCGCTGTTTGCTTTACTTTGTTGCATTTTTTAAAATCGTTCTTTTAATCTTTCCAGTTTAATTTTGACCATTTAAATATTTCCAATAAATATGTCATAATATTCTGTGTAGGTCCTACATAACTAATGAAAAAAAGTTTGTTTGCGTAATAGTCGCTGCTCTATTTTTCAATAAAGTGGCCATCTATTATCACTGGTCTAGCAACTTTTTAATAATAATTTTGTAAATTTTGGTATCACGTTTTTTTCTCTTCCTAGATTCGATATTATGTTTATAATTATTTTTAGCTGTTTGCTTTGCTTCGTTGTATTTTTTAATCGTTCTCTTCATCTACATAGATTATTAGTTGAAATATTTCTGAGATGAAATTGCGAAATATTTACACGAGGCACGTTGGATAATTTAGTCAGCTTCTTCTTCTTCTTGCGATCGCATCTTTGATGATTACACCGTCAGACGAGTTCTCATGATGAATTCGACTGTTGTTTGAAGTTCCTCTTTAACTCCATATAGCTTTGAGTTTAGTGTTGAGTCATTGGGCCAGTATATCTTTCTTAACTGGTCATACAGAGGACAGTCCTGTAGAACATGCTCAGCTGTTTGTTCGTTTAATCCACATGTGCACAGTGGTGAAGCAGACAATCGTAGCTTGTGCATGTGTTTATTCAGTTTGTTATGCCCTGTCCTGAGTCGAAAAATAGTTATCTGTCCCTGCCGGTCGAGAGTGTGATAGTCGTCTTTGGGTTGGTTCTGTTCTCTTCTGATAGTCTGGATAGCTCTCTTTTTCTCAAAGTATGTGACTTCATTATCTTCTTGTTCACATTCTCCTCCCTTTTTTGCAAGTTTATCTGCCTTTTCATTTCCGGGTACACCACAATGAGATGGTACCCACTGAAGTATGGTTCTCTTTTTGGCAGCTACCTTGTTTAGTTCATTTCTCAGATGCGGGAGTTTACCACCCTTGAGAGCTTGCAGGACAGACAGTGCATCTGTGAGGATGACTACCTGATGGCAGTCAGAGTTGGTGTTATAAATCATATTTGCAGCTTGCTCTAGAGCTTGAATCTCAGCTGTATAGTTGGAACAGAATTTACCAGTGGGAATGTGCCTAGTCTCATAGTGGTTGTCAGGATATGAGATAAAGATACCGGCACCTCCATTCCTAACAGCATTAGTTGCTGATCCATCTGTATAGGCATGTATCCATGATTGCTCGGGATAGCTTTCTTGGATCATACTCAATGTAGCAGTTCGTTTTTGCAGATCATTATACTCACATCCACTTGTGAGACCACTGACTGATGTATTAATTTGGAGGGCACTGCTGGCCTGCTCCCATGGTACAGGGTATAGGGTGGGCTTCAGTGGTGTTGTCTTCATGGTTAGGTCTTCTTGATGCTGTCTTATAAGTCTTTTTCCCCGATGCACAAAGCTGCTACGCTTTAGACGTCCCAATGCCAGATCATCTAGTCTTGCCTTCATTGGGTGCAGTGGCATACTGTTGTACTTTTCCATCTGGATCATGGTTTTTGTGTCTCTTCTATGGGACAATGTCTGTAATCCAGCAACCTTCTGCATCTCTGTTATTGGT
Organism: Oreohelix idahoensis; assembly: GCA_024509875.1. Classification (NCBI taxonomy): domain Eukaryota; kingdom Metazoa; phylum Mollusca; class Gastropoda; order Stylommatophora; family Oreohelicidae; genus Oreohelix; species Oreohelix idahoensis. The sequence continues at coordinate 61,013 of JAMPIV010007129.1, read as the reverse complement.
GTAGTTTTCATGGCTCCTGTAATGAGCCTGAGAGCTTGATTTTGCACCTTGTCCAAAGACTGCAGATGTGAGTTAGCAGCTGATGACCATGCTGCTGAGCTAAACTCTAAGTGTGGTCTTATTACTCCATTATAAATCTTCTTTAGATTTCGTTCATTTGCTCCCCAGTTGGTACCTGCTAATTTTCTGAGTATGCCTAGTCGTCTTCGGGCCTTTCCTTCTGCATTTTCAATATGCTTATTCCATGTAAGCCTTTGGTCAAATGTCACCCCAAGATAGGTGGGGTAGCTTTCTTCCTTGATCACGGTTGTCCCTAGGTGTATGTTAGCTGATTTGTCCTTGGGGGCGAGGGAGAACAGTGTTGTGGAGGTTTTGTCTGTGTTTATTGTGATAAGCCATTTCTCTGCCCATGACACTAGCTTGTCTGCTGCCCGCTGCATTCTATAATTTGCTGTGGTGACATTTTCATCAGCGCACCAGAGTACTAGGTCATCTGCATATAAGGCAGCTTTCACTCCTGCAGGGAGATCTTTCACCAGGTCATTGATGTAAACAAGGAAGAGTGTTGGGGAAATTACTCCTCCTTGAGGTACCCCCTGATGGAGCAACACTTTTCTGCTCTGCAGACCGTCAAGAGTGACTCTAGTTCTCCTGTTATGCAAGTATGACTGGATCCATTTCATCATGTTGCCTTGGATTCCACTTCTCCTAAGTTTTGCAATGAGGCCATCTTTCCACACCTTGTCAAAGGCCTGCTTGAAGTCGACCCAGATCGTTAGGACCTTTTTCTTCTCCTGGAAGGCATCTTCTATTGCTTGAGACAAGTAAGTAACTTGGTCTTCTATACTGTAGCATTCTCTAAATCCAGCTTGTTCCGGCACCAGGATCTGCTCAGACTCTAAATACCATTTCAATCTGTGGTTGACTATTCGCTCCATAGTCTTGCCAACACAGCTTGTGAGACTGATTGGCCGGTAACTTGCAGCCTCGGTCTTACATTTCCCTTTCTTTAGTATGGGTATTGTGATGGCTTCTCTCCATACTTGGGGTACCGTTCCTTTCAACCAGCTGTGGTTGAATATCTCAAGCAGTTTTGTCTTTGCTGCTGAGCTCAGATTTACTAGCATTTCGTTGCTGATTTTGTCTGGGCCGGGTGACTTTTGAAACTTAAGCTTGGAAATAGCCTTCTGTAGTTCTCCTAGTGTGATGGGTTCCCTCATTGGGGCAGGAGTATCTGTCTGTCCCATGGTTGCCAGTATTTCTTTTCTTATCTCTCTCTGATGGTCTATGTTAATGGGTAAGTTGCTTTCTGAACTGTATCTTCTAGCAAACAAGTCTGCAGCTTGTTTTCCTCTGAAAAGTTTGCCACCTTCATCCAATGTGATAGTCTGCCTTGGTGAGGAACGCTCTTCATTTAGAGACTTGACTAATCTCCAAAGTTTCCTGCCGTCTTTCTCAAGGTTCAGCGATGCCGTTTTAGTTCTCCAGCTTTTCCGTTTTTCTTCTAGCTTTGTTCTCTGAAACTCTGCTACAGCCTTTTTCCATTTGTTGTGAGTTTCAAGTGAAGGCTGAGACTCTGCGTCCTTTCTAGCCCTGTCCATAGCTTCCTGACGTTCTTGGAGTGTGCTGGACCAGTATGGTATGTAGTTACGCCGGCATCCTTTGGGAATGGTTTCTTTTGCAGCTTGTAGTATGCATCTGTTGAAGTCTTTTACCACTTCATTAATGTCTCTGTTCTGTACCTTGAGGGTAGACAGCAGCGTGTTCACCTGATGCCTGAATAAACCCCAGTTGGCTTTTTTGTAGTTCCATCTTGTAATGGCTGGGCCTGTACTGAGAGTTGCACTCTGGACAGTAAGAAAGATTGGGCGATGGTTGCTTCCCCCTAGTTGGTCTCCTACTTCTCTACTAATAGATCCAGCTATATCTGGTGTGGAGAAGGCAAGATCTGGTGTTGAAGTTGTGTGCCATCCTCTGGAGTAGAAGGTAGGAGTATCTGTGGCATTATTGACTAGGATTAGGGAGTGATCATCTTGCCAAGTTTCAACCTCTTCACCTCTGTGATCCAGATGGTTATAGCCCCAGCTCTGGGAGTGACTATTAAAGTCTCCAACTGCTATAAAGTTGGTGGCTGGTACCTGTATAGAGCTGAGACTCAGGGGTTTGTTGTTCGGACAGTAATAGTTCAGGAGTTCTATTTCCATCTTGTCTACCTTTATCTGCAACAGCTGATATTCTGCTCCATCCATGAAGGTTTTCCTTTCGTGTGCAGGAATGTTATTCCTTACAAGAGTAAGTACTCCTCCTTTTCGTCTATCTTTTCTGTCGGATCTGAAGCATTGATATCCCCTTATTTTAAAGGTTTGATCTGGTTTCAAGTGAGTCTCTTGGATACAGCAAACACTGACTTGCTTCTCATACAAGATGTTTTCCAGCTCTGTCTTTTTGCTGTATCCAGCCTGCTTGCTGTTCACTCCCTCTGCATTCCAGTGCATCATGACAAGTGGCACTCTGGGTTTCTCTTTTTCTGTTTTGTTTTGGTCAGTAGTTCTCCTCCGCCGTCTGCTGACTCCACAAGACGGTCTAGAGGGTCCTCCAGTAGCTGAGGGTGGGCTCTGTCGAGGCTCAGAGCCCGGCACTGCACCTGCCTGGTGGAGCTCCACAGGGCGAGCACCAGTACGAGATTTATTTGACGGTGTACTCTCCATAGAAAAAAAAAAAAAAAAAGCGAGTTGCGTGATACTGTGGTTTCCGGTGCGCCTTCTGGCCCAGTATCTACGACTTTAGCACCTGTTCAACGGGAGAGTGGTAAAGGTAAAGGAACCCGTTACACGCCCATTGAGGCATATTGGGAATATGGTGTTAGGCCCATATTATCTTGACCGTCGGCACACGAGGGGTGATGTGGTCGGCATCACGCCGGCCGCCTTAACCTTCCCAGAGTAGCTCTGGTACCCCTTCGGGGCTGGGTCGACCCAGGAGCCGTTTGTGGCCTAAAAATTTTTCCGCCTCATCTGGGGATCGAACCATAGACCACTGCGCTAGGAAGCCAGTGCACTAACCACTATGCTACCGCGGCTCCTAACGGGAGAGTGGGCTCATCCCTAATCTGTTTATGTTCCCAGTAGTAGACTATTCGCAAGCAGCCTGGGGGTGTCACTGCTCTGCGCTGACCTTGTTTACCGAGGCGGCGTCCGAGCTCGTATGGTGGAAATATGGTTGCGTTATCTTCAAAATAGACCTGTCTTCCCCGTGGCTTTTCTGCCATCCTGCAACTTTGAGTTAGGGAGTTCTGAGCTCCAGTCTCTTTCCCAGGCATTTTATCCTGGCCTGGCACGCATACAGAGGACCCCACTTCTGGTTCTAAGTTAGCAGTTGGGGATAGGTGGGGTGGCACACTGTGCATTCCCCGTCATCCAGGGGGGCTCTCCAACTATGCAGAGCTTGCACAATGCTGTGCTCTGGTTCTGGGCTCTCCCAAGGAATCCTCACGTCCTGCACAGAGCCACTTCCAGATACCCACCACCTGCCATCTCTCCATTGTAGAAATCTGCATGCAGCCATCCAGTCAAGAGCCAGTATTAAGTCTGGTGCCCAAGTGATCCCCCCAAGCTCAGTGTGCAATGCTGGGTTCTCATCATGCTGCAACACAGGGGGGATTGTGATGCTCAGCCATCTCTCTCAACTCTGCACCGATAAGTGACATCGGGGACTTAACTGTGCCTCAGTACTGGGAGGCCCCGTTTCCGGGTACACCACACACAGCCAATTGAGGCAACGGTCGTCGTGGGCGTGTCTTCAGTGGGGAAGTTGTGGGGTCTTCCTGTCCATGTTCTTGCACATCCTAACACTGCCCGCAAGACATCGGAGGTTTGGAGAGTGGCCTTCTCTGCTTTTTTTGAGCCGGGGTGGGCTCCCCGGGCAAGTCTCGATGGTGATCGGGACGTGTCCACGTGCCAATGGGCACAGCATCGGCCGCATCTGATGGAGGACTTGCTCTGCCAGGTTTGAGTTAGTAAATTCCAACTTTGTCATCTTCATGGCATTGTGATGCTGGGGTGCCTGTGGATTTCCTACCGCCCCGGGTAGGAGCCAGAAGTGTATTGTGCCAGCTCTGGGGGAGATAAAGGGGGTGTTTCTGCATCTCCTTGTGATACGAAGCCAAGGTAGGGCTCACAGTGCTCTTTCTCCGCCACCAAATTGCCTGCTGGTTACGCCGAGTTCTCCGAGGCTCTAGGCATGTGACCAAGAGTTGAAGACAATAGGATCGTCACGTCCTGAGTCTCTGTGCCTGTACGATGGGTTCCGATCTTCAGGGAGCAGTCCACACTCGTTCCCACTCCCAAGACTTGTTCAGTATCCATCCGGCTCCTTCCCACCCACAGAGGGCGTGTACGGTGTAGTGCACCGGTTTTATTATCGAGGTTTGCTCCTCTAGATCCGTTGTGTTTAGCCTGAGGATTCGCACCCTCAGTTACCAGGACTACCTCGAGGAGGGTGTGGCTCTTCACCACGCACAACGATCTTGGGGTATGAGAGGTTTTGCTAGGCCAAGAGACTAACACCGCAATGGTCGCTCCTTTCATGAACAAGGATTCACTAGGCCTAGGGTGAAGCAAGGGGGGAAACCCACTACCCACAACACCAACACATCATACCCCCTGTCTGTAAAAGACTTTGCCCCTATTTAGTCAGCAAAGTCGATTACGAGGGAGCATGTGTGCGATTATCTTATGTTATTACTGTGTTTGTTTGGTTTGTTTAAATGAATTAATTCATTTTTATTATTATATTAGCACAGTCTGTGTAGTTTTTTCTTTTTACCGTACGCCCGCTATTACTCGAGGCGAGAATCTCCATTTAGTATATCTAACCTGAGACTGATTTTTATGTCAGTATCCCTTTTTCCCTGTACAATGACAGGTGTCCACTCGCCGGTCTGGGTGTTTGTGCACGTTCTTACGCGTGAAAAAGCTGTATATATGATTTTTTTTTTCTGGGCGAAACGGTGAGAAATGTGTACTTTACCCGTTTTGGTGGCAATAAAGCACAGTGGGATAATTATTCGGGGCTATTGAAATATGTCGTTAGCGTCAGAATTATAGTTAGGTTACAGAGTTAGGTTTATGATTCCTAAACCTAACCCTTTACATTCCCGACCATTTTCCTTTTTACTGCATCTGTAAATTTGGTTTAAATGAAGGACAGTGGGGGCCATCTGTTTTGTACAGCCTAAAAAAAGATTTCAGAAATGAAAGTTCAGAGGTCGTGGTAGTAGTCACAGTATTTTATGCACGGGATGAAATCTTTAATTTAAAACTAGCATAATAATGACCGTTTGAGCACATCAATTTACAACTACTAGGATATTTTTGCTATTAAAACATGGTTGTGTTTTGTCTTCATTTTTATTATATATATATATATATATATATATATATATATATATATATATATATATATATATATATATATATATATATATATATATATATATATATATATATATATCACCACCATTATAATCTGACTTCTGTTATAAAGTTATTGATTTTCTTGTGCATTTTACAAAACTAACACAAACATCACCATGTAATGAAGACTGTGATAATTTTATGGGATATAACTTACATTGATTGTCACTTAATTAAAACTGAGAATCATAAAGTGTTATATATATTCTGCATTTCTGTATGGTGCAGAAACATGGGCTATGAATAAGCATTTGGAAGAAAGAATTGAGTCTCTTGAAATGTGGATATATTGAAGAATGGGGCGTATCTCATGGAAAGAGAAGAAAACAAATAAGGAGGTCCTAGAAAATCTAGGTATGAAAAGAGAACTAATGAGGGAGATCAAAGTTCGGCAGCTAAAATACTTTGGCCACATAAAAAGGCATAACACCTTGCAGAAGACCATAATAGAAGGGAGAGGTGAATGCAAATGTGCAAGGGGAAGACAGCGCTATAAGTGGGAAGATAACATCAAGAGATGGACAGGAAAGAGTCTATCAGAGTGCACCACCAAGACAAGAGACAGAAGACGTTGGAGATCCATTACAGCCAACCTTCATTGTGGAGATGGCAGCTGATGATGATGATTGTCACTTGCAGTATTTCTAATACATATAAAGAACAGCACGAGACTTTATTAGTTTGTTTTATATCACACTATTTCAAATGGTAAACTAATTAGTGTATGTCATTTGTCTGTTTAAAACCGTATCGCGTTTAATATGTTAATATATTTTTTTGTAAGGTTTTTGGGGTGTTTGTAAGGTTTTTTCTGGTCCGGTGTACAGTTTTTGGTCTGAGGAGGCTGACAGGTATGGTAACCTGTAACCGTAGTGTTATCTTTTCTGACTTCCTAGCGAACAAATATTGCGACAGGCATGTTCTTACTCTTTTTTCACACCTCTTAGTGAAGAAGTATTGCGACACAAATTTCAGTAATCTTTCATTACACCTCTTAGTGACCAAATATTTGTTGAATCTTTTCTTACACCTGATGTGAACAAATGCAACACTGAACAGATTGGGCAAAGTGCAGAAAGTCCAGCTTGTCCCATTAATTCCTTTATTTTTCTTCAGCTGTCTGGAGAATAGGCCTTCAGTCAGTTAACACCATCACTTCCTATTTTGTGCCATCCATTTAGCCTCTTTCAATTTCATATCCTTAATTTTGTTAGACCTACATACAAGACCCATTTCTATTATGTTTTTTTTTTAGTATCTTTATATTTCTGTTACCTTGGGAATTCCAGAACAAGGACTACTTTGTAATACTATCACTGGTTTCCATTGTGTTTGTCACATCCAACAACTTTTCTTCCCTCACCTGTTGTACCACAGGTATTTCTCTGGTTCCTTCCATCAGTTCCACATTGGTTCTTAAGTTTTAAGTAGGCAGAGTTTTATTGGACACTTTGTCTCTGATCTCCATTGATGTTGTATTTTATAATTGTTGTAATTCATTTTTGTTCCTCCTGGAATTTAGGACTGCCCCGTCTGGTTGTGTTGGGTCTGTGATGAGACACGAAAGACTAGAACTGCTTTTTTCCAGCAGGCATATCATAAGACATGACTAAGTTGAGATTTTGCTTGAGGCTGGTAACCTCACCACGTGAAACAGATTGCTGCAGAAACTGCCACTGTAAAAGTATATTATGGCTTTGTTTACAGGCTTCCTGTATGGGGGCTGCTGTGGTGGTGGTTCCATGCTATATAAGGAGCAAGAAATGTAGGGCTGTAAATTTATGCTCGCAAGTGATTTTTCTATTTTTAGCCATCTTCTTCAGCTCAGTGCATTGCAGTGTGGCTTTGGCTTCCACTTCTTCTGTTCTCCTAATTCTCTTGGGTCTCCCTACTCTTCTCTTGCCTTGCGGTTTCCGATCAGGCCGTGTCTGGCTGTGCTGGTAGGCTGATTCCTGTGGGTATGATCTGTTCACTTCCACTTGGTATCTTTAATTTTCAGCTGTTTTTTTTTTGTGGTCTGATTAGATTAGAGCGCTGGTCTTTCGCCTCAAAGGTGCTGGGTTCAATTTGCGGTATTGACATGTCCCAGTCTACCCAGCTGTAAATGGGTACCCGACTGCTTTTGAGTTAGGGAAGGACAAGACATCAAAGAAGGGAACTGGTCACCCCCACCTCTCAATGCTGGACCTAGAATAGTGAAGTCTCTAACACTTCTCTCCACTATGGCAGTATCTGCAATGTGACTGTCCTTACCTTTTTTTCTCTACTATAAGTTTGTATTTATTGTTATGTCTGGCCATCAAAATATGAAGGGTGTGAAGGAAGCTTCTGTTGGCATAGGTCTGAAACTAAGACATGATCTTCTTGGTGATGTGCCTTACTTCTGAACCATAGAGTAGGGATGCTGTATCTGACAAATTTATATTTACTTAATATGTTCTATTCTAAATGCTGCAGTTGGGGGTCTTTCATATTTTGTGTATCAGAACCATACAAGTCTTAAGTGTGGACACATGTTTTAGATCACCTTTGATGCCTTTGAACTGGCAGATAGGTAAAGGTAAAGGATCCCGTTACACGCCCATTGAGGCATGTTGGGAACACGGTGTTAGGCCCATATTTTCTTGACCATCGGCACACTAGGGGTGATGTGGTCAGCATCACGCCAGCCGCCTTAACCTTCCCAGAGTTGTTCTGGTACCCAATTCATGAGGCTGGGTCGACCCCAGAGCCGTTTGCGGTCTAAAAAATCCACCTCAACTGGGCATCGAACCATGGACCACCGAGCTAGGAAGCCAGTGCACTAACCACTGAGCTACCCCAACTCATATGTAATACCACAATTGACAGTTTCTTAAAATCCCAGAGTTGATACCTTTAGGCCAAATTATATTTTTCAGTGATTTTATTAGTTTGTTAGCAAGTGCTTTGAAACATTCAAGTAAGATAACATGCAGTTATTTTTTCCTTGTTTGTACACACTGCTTTTAAGGAATTAAAATGACCTCAAAAACTTGTTTTGCTTTATCTACAGTCGTATTTGCAAAACCGCAACACATCTGAAGATCAAATTGACAGTGAAGTCATACGATTTAAAGAGGAGAGAAAGAAGAAAAGAGGGGAGGAGGAAGAAGAAATTAAAGAAGCCCTAAAAGAAGCTCAATCTAAGCGAGAATCTCAAGCAAGCAATGGAGAGAAGGACATCGGGTCTGATGAGGATGATGCAGTTGTGGCACCTTCAGCAACAAGAGGAGGGAAAGGGAGAGGAAGAGGTAGCAGATCAAGTGGATCAGGAAGTAGAGGACGAGGACGGGGTTCCAGAACAAATGATAATGATGATGATTCAGGTAAAATATCTGTAGCCTATTTCTTCTTAGCCATTAAGACCCTTGTAGAACAGAGGCCATCTGTTCAAGCTGAGCTCTCCTGTCTTGTGCCATCTGTTGAAATTATTTCCATTTTTTTCCCTGTTCTTATCTCCATTTCTTTTCTCTGTGTTTTGGTTTTTTTTTTAAAATTAAATCTTGTATTAATTTTTTTTCTAGGGATGGTGATTTTGTTAGTAAGTTTCCTCAAAATATGTGCTATCCACAAAAAGTTAAAATGGTGTGACAGGGCCACTAGTGTGGAAATTAATGAAAGAACTAGGTAAATAGGGTGGGGGGGTGGGGGAAGTATGGTAAAGACACCGAAGGTGTATATTAAATGCATTGGGGGGAACTCATTAGATAGCATCACATGGCAGTTTTTTTACGTAAAGTCCAGGTTGGAAAACAAATAGAGATAACAAGAAACACATAGAAAAATAATTGGAAATAGAATTAAGAAGAGCAAAGAAAACTCGGGGGAAAAGCTACACAGAATGTTCAGGACAAGAAAATTCTGCAAATCCTGGATGTGAAAGATGAAGTATATGACTGCACAACTCTCTTTCATGTTTATTATCACTGCTACTCAACATGTTACAGTTACTAATTTAATTTGAAGATATTCCATTGAGAAATATAACGTTAGAATTATAATGTTTCGTTGAATAGTTTTTGTTTTCTGTAATATGTGGATATTATACTTTAGCTAGTGCCATGGATGTAACTTGGCAGCAATATAGACAATGTTATAGGAACAGAGAGTGGTATGAAAATACAAAAGGCAAAAGAAGCTTTCATTGAATTGGGAATATTTGGAAGTAAAAACAAATTAAGTCCAATACAAAAATTTGAATCTTCAACTCATATGTCGTGTTAGTCGTATTGAATGTCTCTAAAAACAAGGAGAGAAAAAGAAAAACAAGTAAGAGGTTACAGACTTTCATAAATTGGCACTTATGTACGAGTAGTATAAAAGGGTTGGAATTATATGACAAGATACTAATAAGGAACTGATGAGAAGAACCAGACAGGTGCCAGTAGAACAGGAGATGAGAAGAAAATGCTGTTGGTAGCATTACAACACAGTCTTTGTTCTAGAATCCCTAAGGTATAAGAGTTAGAGGCAAATTGAAAAACCACACACAAAAGAGAACAGGAGACAGTAATGAAAGGGATAAAGATGACGTGGAAAGACTTTGAGTAGATGACACAGGACAACCTGGCATACATTGGCCTGATGATGATGCTAGTGATGGCTGTGATGATGATGCTAGTGATGGCTGTGATGATGATGCTAGTGATGGCTGTGATGATGATGCTAGTGATGGCAGTGATGATGATGGCAGTGATGATGATGCTAGTGATGGCTGTGATGATGATGCTAGTGATGGCTGTGATGATGATGCTAGTGATGGCTGTGATGATGATGCTAGTGATGGCAGTGATGATGATGCTAGTGATGGCAGTGATGATGATGCTAGTGATGGCTGTGATGATGATGCTAGTGATGGCTGTGATGATGATGCTAGGGATGGCAGTGATGATGATGCTAGTGATGGCAGTGATGATGATGCTAGTGATGGCAGTGATGATGATGCTAGTGATGGCAGTGATGATGATGCTAGTGATGGCAGTGATGATGATGCTAGTGATGGCAGTGATGATGATGCTAGTGATGGCTGTGATGATGATGCTAGTGATGGCAGTGATGATGATGCTAGTGATGGCAGTGATGATGATGCTAGTGATGGCTGTGGTGATGATGCTAGTGATGGCTGTGATGATGATGCTAGTGATGGCAGTGATGATGATGCTAGTGATGGCTGTGATGATGATGCTAGTGATGGCTGTGATGATGATGCTAGTGATGACTGTGATGATCATGCTAGTGATGGCAGTGATGATGATGCTAGTGATGGCTGTGATGATGATGCTAGTGATGGCTGTGATGATGATGCTAGTGATGGCAGTGATGATGATGCTAGTGATGGCAATGTGATTTAGTTATATTGTATGAGCATGTGATTTAGTTATATTGTATGGGCATGTGATTTAGTTATATTGTATGGGCATGTCAAATGACATCTACTTGTTTCTGTACTTATTTTATTTTGGGGTATGTACTCACTTATGATAAATATTCAAGAGGATGCTGTTATTGTTTACTTTCCTCCTCTTACAGATACTGAGAGAGTTTCGACGTATCAACAGGGAGGAAGAGGTTCTCGTGGAGGGAAAGGGGCAAGAGCAACTAAAGCACCTGTCATTGAAAGTCGTGGAATAAAAGGCTACCTATCAACACCTGGACCAGGTAGCACAAGAGACAGATTGTTTTCGTAAGCACCTTTTTTTTAAAAAATCTAAATTAGATTTTGTTAGTAAATTAAATAAATATATAAAAATAGGAGATGGACTGGAGACATAGAGACATCCAGCCTCATGTAATTTGAATTTCAAAAGTAGAACCTACATAGACTAAAGAAGATAGAATTGGTGTGGAAAACATGAAGAAGAAACATCTGAAGAAATACAAAGTGTTAGCATACTAGATGAGTGAAAGCCAGGTCCAAAATGGATGGCTATTATGTGAATAGAGAACAAACTTAGAGGACTCGACTCTTCATAAACTGGTGTGGATCTACTGGTCATGCAAGAGTACACCGGCAATGATAGAGCTGCCTCAAGAGCACCCATAGTGGGGACATTGTACATGGATAAAGGAGAAATAATGACACGTAACGATTGCCTGTTAGAGAACAAGACTGAGTCTATAAATCAACACACTCAAACTGTTGAAATTTGGCGTCAGATGTAAAACTAGCTTGGTTGGATGCATGAGCGGATAGGTCAGGCATGTATGTCACCAGTGTGCTACTGGAACAGTCAGCATTCATACCCTTTGATGTTTGCTGAGGGAGATTGAGGACCTATGGGTTTGTCTGGAGTGCAGTGATGCCGGTTCTGAACCACATTAACCACAACGAACGCATATGCACCCAGTGAGCAAATCAAATATAACTGTCAAGTGCTTGCTGTGTGTACACATTGACAAATATGTATTACATACACATGGAGCGACAAACATGGCTCGTTTTTCACAGCTAATTGTTAACTCACTAAACTCCAACACGTAGATACGATATCCGACGACTTTATGTCACAAACTTGAGTATAACACAATAACACAGGCAGACTGCCGCTTTGGCCATAAATCATCACATAAGAAAAGCACAACGTATGATGTGCATAATTAGAACAGCATCTCATGGAACGAATTTCACAATATCTTAATATATTTCCTATTTTTCTTCAACCCTTTTGCCTTCACTCTCCACGTAATCTCTCCTCGCTCTAATCTCTGTCTCGAATGACCTTTTTACCCATGACCCTTTTCACACCTGACCAGTCTTCACCACCACTTCGTTCACAACAACTCAGCCATGCCCGTGAACTCGACATTAGCGCTTACTGCTACTAATGCATTCATGCCCGCAAGCAAACTTAACATTCACTCACTTCAACTCACAACTTACATAAACATATCTAGTTCCCACCGGAGCATGAGTACTGACATTCATTCTATAAACCGTTCGTGACATCCACCCCTCCCTCTCCAAGTGAAAAACATAGTTTTTCACTGGATGGGTGGTAGATATCAGGAAACCAACCATCCAAAACCTCTGATTACATATGTGGGCAAAATCTATAGCATCAGTGTGAAAATATGCCATCTACAAATAATCAATAATAACATTCTGAAGAACACAAAAATAAAATAAAAATAAATTACAATAGAACCGAGTTGCTAGAAAAATACAACAGCAACCATATGGCAAAAATCATGCATCTCTAATTACACGCAAAATTAAAGGTGATAACATTACATCAATTTCACCAAATTCTACTATACCGGAGAATATCTATTCTATAACCCTGTACTAGATACACAACATATGATAAGAACTTAGCTTATACAAAAATCATGCAGAATACAGTTGACACAACATTACTCATGTACAAGTATCAAATACTACATAGAAATGGTGGTTAAAAAAAAAAAACACCCATTTACTACAAGCAAGTGTTCATAATCTAGATAACGAATCTGCAAGAACATTTAATTTACCCTGAATAGGAAAAACAGTGAAGTTGTACTGTTGTAACAACAACGACCACCTTGTTAAACGTGAATTTGGTGATCTAGATGACTTAAGAAAAGTCAAAGGACAATGGTCCATTTCCAGTACAAAATGAGATCCTAACAAATACCTAGAGAGTTTGGAAACAGCCCAAATAATGGCTAAATACTCTCTCTCTATAGTGGCATATCGCGTTTCAGCCGGAAGCAACTTCCTGCTGACATACATGACAGGATGTAGAAACCCATCATGTTCTTGCATCAGACACGCACCAATGCCCACTGCAGAAGCATCAGTCCTCAGTACAAAAGGCTTAGCCAAGTCTGGCAGTAGAAGAATGGGCTCGCTGGAGAATACAGCTTTGATGTTCCTCAGTGCTCTATCACACTCTTCAGTCCAGACTACTCTGTTTGGCGTGCCCTTTTTAGTGAGTGATGTTAGAGCCGCCGACAATGAAGAGAACCTGGGGATAAATTTATGATAAAAATTTATCAGACCGAGTAAACTACGTACTTGTTTCTTTGTTTTTGGAGGTTGCAAATTCAAAATTCTTCCAACTGTCTGATCAACTGGTTTTAAAACACCCTGTCCTACCACATACCCCAGAAACGTTAACTCCTGAAACCCCACCTTAATCTTACTGGGTCTTGCTGTAAGGTGATGCACCCGAAGGCATGATAACAGTGACTTCAATCCCTCTACATGTTCATCCCACGTGTCATGAAACAAACAGATGTCATCAATATATGTGATAACATCCTTCTGTCCCCTCAAAAGCATTCTCATCATTCTCACAAAAGTTGCAGGGGCATTCACCAGTCCAAAGCACATATAATTAAACTGGAAAAGACCCTGAGGGGTACAAAATGCTGTAAGTGGCCTAGCGCCTTCTGCTAAGGGAATTTGCCAATACCCCCTCGATAAGTCTAGTTTGGTAAAATACTTTGCCCCCGCTATTTGGGATAGGAGGACCTCTTGGTTGGGCATAGGTTCCGCATCTATCACTGTGACACTATTCAAGCGGCGGAAGTCTATACATATCCGTAGGGATTTATCCTTCTTCCGCACGATGACCATGGGAAATGAGTATGATGATTCAGATGGGGAGATAACACCTAAGCGTAACATATCATTCACTTCTTTTTCAACAGCAGAAGTATAATGTAGTGGAATAGGATATGGTCTCACCCGGATGGGCTCTCCATAGGTCAGTTTAATATCATGCTCAACTAAATCAGTTCTTCCAGGAATATCTGTGAGTACATCTTGAAATTCGCACAGCAGTGACTTCACCTGTTTCCTCTGATGCTGTGGGAGAGATGCAGAGACCTCTACATCTCTCCATGACTCCGAGGCAACCAATGGCAATAGTGGGATCTGGAGATTGACCTCCTCTCCTTTCTCTCCATCTTCCTCGATGACTGCTGCACTAGCTACAGTAACTGTACTATCAAGAACAGCGTTCACGACTGGTTCCAGTTCAGTTGGACGTACTACATATGGTTTTAGCATATTAATATGGAAAATCTTCTCCTTCCCTCGGACTAATATCAGATAATCCACATCGGTAATCTGTTTCTTTACTTGAAATGGACCTTGCCAGTTCACTAGCAGGTGATTTTCCTTGGTAGGTAGCAACAACCATACCTCGCTGCCAGGACTGAGGGATACAAGTTTGCTATTCCTATTGGCGTATGCTCTATACCTTGCACCCGATGTCTGTAATGCCTCACGTGCTATCGAACACGATGTAATTATGCGTTCTCGCAAGTCAATGACATACTCATAACTTGACCTAATGCTATCATCAGCGTAATTCCCGGTCAGTAAGTCTCTCAAAATTTTCATTGGACCCCGACGATTTTTCGCCAAATACTAGCTCAAACGGTGAGAATCCTGTGCTCTCTTGTGGCATCTCCCTGTATGCAAACAAAACTCCCGGTAGGTATCTATCCCACAACTGTGGAAAATCTCCTGTAACCTTACCTAGCATTCTTTTCAGTGTTCCATTGAACCGCTCGCAGACCCCGTTGCTCTGAGGATGATACGGGGTGGTGAACACTTGGGCTATGTCTAACAGTTTAGATATGTGTTTCATCTCTTCTGAAATGAATTGCCGGCCCCTGTCAGACAAAATCTCTTCAGGAAATCCTAATCTGCTAAATAAGCTCATTAGAGCCTCTGCTATATCCTTTGATGTGATGGATTTCATTGGCAATGCTTCAGGCCACCTTGTACATAGATCAACCAATGTTAGAATAAATCTATACCCCCGATCAGACATAACTGGAAGGGGCCCAATAATGTCTATTGCAACAGTTTCATCTCTTCTGAAATGAATTGCCGGCCCCTGTCAGACAAAATCTCTTCAGGAAATCCTAATCTGCTAAATAAGCTCATTAGAGCCTCTGCTATATCCTTTGATGTGATGGATTTCATTGGCAATGCTTCAGGCCACCTTGTACATAGATCAACCAATGTTAGAATAAATCTATACCCCCGATCAGACATAACTGGAAGGGGCCCAATAATGTCTATTGCAACCTTCTGAAAAGGGCGAAATGCCAAATCTGTTGCTACTAACGGTGCCTTGGGAGTCCTTCCTTTCTGGCTTGTCTTCTGACACACTTTACACGACCGACAGTAAACCTTCACATCCTTATTGTATCCACGCCAGTAAAACTGGGACAACACTCTACAGCGAGTTCTTGCAATACCCATGTGACCCGCAAAAGGGATATCATGTGCTGTCCTTAACACTGTATTCTTCAGTTCCACTGGAATAACCACTTGTGTAATGACTGAATGTTGCTCTGCAAAGCATCTGATTAGAATGGAGTTCCTAACCTCAAACCAGTATCGAGCAGACTTGGTATGCCGTATGTTCTTAGACTCAGCCAACTGAAACAAAGGCAGAAGTGAAATGTCTTTCCTCTGCATGTCTACAAAATCAGATGCTGTAATTCCAGCAACTGTAGGCACCGAAGGGATATTACTGGGTTGCGATATCATAATATTTGCATCATCAGCCTTAGTCTGAGCCCTCGTCATTACTGCGTTAGCAAACAAATCATGCCCATTTTCCCACTCCTCAATATCCTGACTGGTGCAATCATGAACCCCATTAACATTTCCAATAATGAGATCAGCGACGGGAGAGTCAAGGACGCATACTCGAACTCTACCCGACAAGAAAGGGGTGTCGATCTGCACAATCGCCAATGGATAGTACTCGACATTACCACCAAACGTAATGCATTTGGCCATCTTTCCAATATAATACGTATCCTTAACCAATGTCTTCCTAATGCCAATGGTTGTACAGCCCGTGTCCCTCAAAACAGATACAGGTTTATTCTCCACAAAACCCTTATGTAAAGTTAAGGTGCCATTCCCATCAACTGATGAAAGGCAAGGCAAAGTGTGTCCACATATTAAAATAGGCTTGCCATCAGGCTCGAACAATGGTCTGCACCCCTCACACTCCTCGCTATTAAATGTATCAAGTACAGTAGCTGAATTTGCATGCTCAGTGTTTTCCTTTGGGCTCTCTTTTTGACTGTTTCTTCTCTCATTACAATTGGGGCAGTTGGAATCCGTCTCTTGGCGCTTGTAAGAGCTTCTCTTTGGACTGCCATTATAATTTTTCTTTGGGCTGGCATATGGACTTCTTTGTGGGTTAAAGGGACACCTCTCTGGGTCCCTCCCACACTGATAAGATAGATGACGCCTTGAGCCACACTTATAACAACCCCTTCTACTGTAGCCTGACCCAAAAGAAGGGTACTGTCTCTTAGGAGAATATCTTCTGTCCCCGTTCCATCTTCTATTTCCACCATCTTTATCCGCATACCTGTCTAAGCTGCGGGCCCGAGGATGTATGTATGGCTTCTTTTCAGTTTTATCCTGAGCCACACAAGCTGGAAAGGTCTCAGCAACTATCTGCTTGTGAATCGGTTTCCCCGGGTGCGCATTGACATACTGCTGTCCTAGCTCTGACATAATATTTATATCTTTTGGCTTTCGCTCTTGTAGAAAAGCCACTAACTCTGGATTGCAAGAAGATAGAACCTTGTCCTGTAGCATAAGGTCGGTTAGCCCATCAAAATCCTTCACAATACCTGATAGTTCAATCCACCTATTGAACAGCAATTTGATTTCCGCAATAAACTCACTAAAGTCATTGCTTGTTGTAGGAATAGCCTCCTTAAATCTTTCACGGTACCCTTGAGCTGTCAGTCTAAATCTTCGAAGCATTGTCTCTTTCACTGTGTCATAATTCATGCGATCCTCTACTGGCAAAGCAAATACACATTGTAAACTTCTTCCGGTGAGCAAGTTATTGAGCAGAGCTGGCCAATCTTCTTTCTTAACCTTCCAAGATACTGCTTCTTGTTGAAACCTTTCTAGATACACGTCCATCATATCGACGCCCTCAACAAATGACGGGAGTCGCAGCTTGAAAGGACGAGTAGACTCCTTAGTAGCTGGTCTAGAACTCGCAGCCTCAAGTTCCAGTTTCTTCAAAGTAATTTCTTTATTCGCTTGAATTTCAGCTTTCCTTGTCTCTTCCTTCTTTGCTTCCCTTTCAGCCTCAATTTCTAACTTCCTAAGATCTCTTTCCTCATTGCGTTCTCTCCGTTCCTCAGCATCCACAAAATTTGTCTTGGCCCATAATTCAAGTTCATCCCCTGATTTACCAAGTGCCTCTCCCTTGGTGATAAAATCCAAGAGGTTAGACATCCTGTAATATGTATCAACTGTGATAACTATGAAAAAATGATGCAACCAAAAAACAATTAAGGAGAGAGAGAAAAAAAAATGTATACCACCTGATATGTCAAATGGTGTCTGGAAAACTATAATGGATACCCCTTCACCTATGAAGAACGTCTGTCATACACAACAGATTTTGAACAACTCTTCACACTGGGTCTATACACTGGGTTAATCTCTTGTATCAGTCTGTAGGCATTACAAACTGTAATAGACCAAAATAAAATGTGTCTGCTTATGTTAACACAAATGGTATGATGATGATTGAAATGATAATCACAGAACACACGACGCTACAACAACTGATAGGCCAGTGGAGAGGAAGTTATAGACCAAGAAAGTAAGAATAGACCTTATATTTACACACAAACCTATCGAACGAACAAAAACAGGATATCGTAAAATAACTTATATACACGGATAGCAGAGCAAAGGACTGAGAATCACGACAGAAAAACACCATGAAAGAAAGACTATTATACAAGACAATAAGTAAACAAACTAAACGCAAACAACTAACGCCAACAATTGTTCCACAAATTACACGAGGCTTCACAACTCCCCAAATCTTAGACAGATTGGGTTCCCTACAGCACAATTTGTCTCACAAAACCTATTAAAGACAACACAAGGCAAATTTCTTCAATGAAGAAAGATGGATTGTGCTCACTACTCAAAATCACCCTTATACAGAAATCAAAATTAAATACTACCACACAATATGAACAAAACAAAAACAAAACACTGGACAGTGAAGTAACCCAAGAGCTCTACTCGTGCACCCTGCAGCAAGGGCAAACAGGAATGAATATATGAATACTTAACTAATAACAAGAGCTAATATAAAAATAACATAAGTTTCGAGTACACTGTAGAAGTGATAGACAGAAGGAAGTCTAGATATGACGCAGCAAACTTGTCAAGTCCTAAAAAGAACTAGTATCAAAATAAACTAAGTTTAGTACACTTTTAAATATAACAGATCATAGGGTTCAAATATAACGTTAATTAATCTGCAAAAATGCTATTGAAGAAAGAATGGAGAAAAAAAAAACAACAACAAAAAACCAACTATTAGTTCCGGGCAATAACCTTATCAAGGAAGAAATAAATAACCAAATAAATTAATTAAAAGAAGTATAGCCTATATATATATAAAAGAAAATATGCAGACGCACAAGTCAAGTAAACAGAAGACTGGAAATTAACAAAATTAATAACAAACTTAACTTAACAATATCCTGTGTCTGCTGCTCCACTTGAGATAGGCGCAGGCTTGGAGTCCCGGTGTTACAGCTCAATGATGGATACCACAAACAACACGCTTCACGTCGTAACACAGCACAGTCAAATATCAAAATCAGCTCCTACATGTCACGTAGCGTTTAAAGGATAAGAGAATTATTTAGAGGAAATAATAGATCTGATGTGGAAGATTTGGCTCAAGGAATCCCTGCTGGGTTTTCCCACTTCCGAAGGGTGACGAAGAGGGTAAATTCTCCTAACTCGACAGGTCTGGAAAAGATTGTAAGGAGATATTTGGTCTCTCGCTACCGTCGTCCCCTTCTCAGTTATCTGTTATTATTATCTTTTAATTTATATTATATTTTACGACCCCCCCCCCCCCTATAAAGGAAGATAAACATAGACAATATTCAACATCTAATGGAAGGAACAAAGCGTGGGGTACAGTATATACACCCAATTGGTTTATTGCAATAAAATGAATAGATGGTGAATGATAGTATTGTCGATGGAATTAGTGTCTGCTGTATGTATTATGTGTCTCACAATTCAAGTGTTTTTCATCATGGATGACTAAACTAGGCATTGATGTAGTGAGTTCCCTTTTTCGTGGACTTAGCTTTTCAGCCCCCGGCTGATAGTGAAGTGTGGTTAGTTCTCCGGTCTCCTGACGTTGCCCCCCGGTAGGTCTTGAATGGTTCGGATTTGCCTTCTCTGTGCTCGACTCCGTATTCTGCGCTGAGATTGGACTGTCGTGCAAGGCTCCACCATAGACTGAAGACAAATACGACGGCTTCATTAATTTTCTAGCTTTAGAAAGCAGTCTTTCCCTAAGCCGTCCCTCTGCCAGTCATCTCAGATTTTAGTCTCTAACATCATATGTCTAGAGCCTAATCTTGAATTCAAGTTTCTCCTGTCTGTCCTTTATTATATTTCTCTGCCCCAGTGGCAGTATTATAATTCTTTAGACTGATTTATCGTCAGCTTAACCCGATGAATTATTATAAATGTCAGTTAAACCCACCAACTTTTATCATAGAAATGTCGGCAACAGTATTCTAGTTCTGTGCCTCTAGCCTAATCGTCATGTCATTATGATGAATTTAACAATTAATTGGACATCCGTGTTTTAGAATTGTCTGACAACATTATCACACACTTCATGTCTGGTCGCATCGTCATATAATTTATAATGAATATATGTCACGGTCTGTCAACATTATCGTTAATATTAATTTCCGTTAGTCTAAACGTCGGGTCGAAATTAATCAAATAATATGGAAATTAATAGCTATATATATATATATTCCCGTTATACATTATTATGAACATGTACATATCCCGTGGGATCATAAAATATACCCGATCACATGTGGCTGGATGTGATCGTAAAACAAAAATATGAATAAAGTAAACATACCAATCTTGCATCGATTTTGCAAGGTACTACACATTTCATCACATTATATTCTAGCGAGATTTCACTTACCTACTCAAAGATGGACGCTAACCCGCAATTAGACACGTGGCTTCAGTGCTTTTAATGCGAGAATTCGCCGATAATTGGGTTAGACCTAGCTGTCTCAAGGGTTCCTGGGCAAGTGACCAAATGCTGGCTTTGCCGCCTTTTAGCGGGTCATTTCCGCTTGGACACGTGATCCGTAGCGTGCATCATGTGACCTTAGCCTCGTTTTAGACGCTCCAATCAATAATGTTAAAAGTCACGTGATGTTTTCCTAAGTGGCCTAAACTGGTTCTCCCAAGTTCAAGCAGTTCTAAATTAAAGTGGGTTTCTCGCTACCGAGGTCATTGGTCAACAATGACGTCGTATCTAAAAATAGCGAGGAGAAAATACCGAACGCTAGGAGATTTTCCGCAAGTGACAATTCCCGGGACTTTGCGATCATGCATTGAGGATGAGAAAAAACGATGTCACGTAAATAATAATAAAAAATGAAGAGAAGATTGGGCAAGTTGTCACACAAGCCCCTCCTCAAGTTTGACGTTCCATCCAACTCCTCTGGTCCTGTCTTCCTCTTCTTTTTCAGTTTCTCATATCTCCTAGGTTGCGTCCGGATGTCTGCTCAAAAAATCTGCCCCTACGTTGTTCTTCCCAGGTATGTATTCTATGTGAAATGAATATGGCTGCAACAGTAGTGACCATCTCATAAGCCGGGCATTAAGGTTCTTCGCCGCTGCAAGAAATATCAACGGTTGGTGATCACACTGCACCGTGAACTTTTTCCCGTATAAATATGGTTGAAACTTCTGCACAGCCCATATTAGCGACAGACATTCTCGTTCGATGGTAGAGTAGTTCTGTTCAGCAGGGTTCAATTTCCTACTAGCATATGCAATGGGGAATAGAGTTGCAGAAGGTCTATCACTAGGCTGCAGGAGAGTGGCTCCTATCCCTATATTGCTAGCATCTGTTCGCAGCGTAAAGTTCAGAGTTAAGTCAGGCAGTCGCAGAATTGGCCTAGCTGTGAGTTTCTCCTTCAGCAGCGTGTAGGCATTTTCGCACTCCGCTGTCCAGGTTACTTTGTCCGGGTTCCCATTCTTGGTTAATGCGGTCAGTGGCGCACTCAGGGTATTAAAATCTTTAATATATCTCTGGTAGAAGCCACATAGAGACACAAATGACCTTACATCCTTTTTAGTCTGGGGTCGTGGGGCCCGCTGTAACTTCTCAATATTACGTGCATCTGGGAACATGCATCCATGCGAGATAGTGTGTCCCAGGAATTCTAGTTGCTCGCAGGCAATTTGACATTTTGTAGGGCGAGCGGTGAGTCCTGTTTCTCTAAGTCTTTCGAAGAGTAGGGAAACTGCGTCCAGGTGCTCCTCAAAGGTGTTCGTGGCAATAAGTATGTCGTCCATGAAATTACTTATCCCAGGGTGGTTCAGGGGTTCCAGTAGCTTCCTCATCATACGAGTAAAGACGCTTGGGGCGTTGCTTAGCCCAAATGGCAATACATTAAACTCGTAATGGCCTTCAGAAGTACTAAATGCTAACATATGTCGAATTTCCTCTTTTACCGGGATCTGGTAGTACCCTTTGCTAAGGTCTATCTTCGAAAAGTATCGTGCTCTACTCAGCTTGGTGAAAAGCTGATTCTGATCAGGTAAGGGCTCCGCTTGAAATTCCGTTACAGCGTTGAGCCTTCGGTAGTCTATGCAGAGGCGATGTTCTCCTGTGGATTTTCTAAGCAACACCACACTCGCACTATAAGGCGACTCTGATTTTGAGATAATATTTTCCTAAGCAGGTACTCGATTTCTTCACTCAATGCCTTTGCCTTAGCATAAGGAACAGGATAGTTCTTAACTCGTACCGGGGCGAGGTCTGTTAGCTTCATATCAAA
This sequence comes from Oreohelix idahoensis, assembly GCA_024509875.1. Classification (NCBI taxonomy): domain Eukaryota; kingdom Metazoa; phylum Mollusca; class Gastropoda; order Stylommatophora; family Oreohelicidae; genus Oreohelix; species Oreohelix idahoensis. Next base: position 38,646 of record JAMPIV010007129.1, on the reverse strand, counting down.
TTCTATCAGGTTGGTCATGCCAGGTTTATCCGTGAGTGTACTAGTGTGTTTTCTCAACAACTGTTGAACCTGTGCCTGCTGATCCTCCGTTAAAGTTGAACTAATCTGAACATCTTGATGAGTTTCGCACTGACGAAGAGGGTATTCACAGGAGGTCAGGGGTTCTGCCTCAGTTTCCGTCGCAATAGCCAGTGTCAGGAAATGTGCTGGTTCTGCACCTGGTCTTTCATAATATCGCTTCAGCAGGTTTATGTGGTAAATTTTCTGCTTCCCCTTTATGGCAATCTTGTAATTGGTGCGCGACATTTTCTCAATGATTTTATATGGACCTCTCCACCCGATTTGCAATTTATTATTGCTACTGGGCAGGAGTAATAATACCTGTTCTCCTACTTCTAGCTCCCTATCCTTCGCAGTGCGGTTGTAGTAACGCGCATGTTTACGACGGGCACGGCGTACATTTTCCTTTGCCAGTTCCCATCCTGTTTTAAGGCGTTGGGTCAACTCATTCACGTATTGGGATGCAGAGGTGACCGTCTCATCAGCTTTATCATCTGTCCAAGTACGTAACAGTGCCTCTAAAGGTCCTTTTATAGGTCTACCAAACAGCAATGTGGCAGGAGGCATCCCAGTAGAATTGTGGGGTACTTCGCGGTAAGCAAATAGTGCTGCGGGTAAGTATTGATCCCAGCTCTCTGGTTTTTCCTGCGCAAGTTTCCGAAGGATGGAAATAAGGGTCCCGTTAAACCGCTCCACCTGGCCATTTGCCTGGGGGGTGGTAGGGAGAGGTGTGGATATGTCGGGCCTGAAATATCCTAAACACTTCCTCGGTGAGTTTTCCTCGGAATTGGGAACCATTATCTGTCAGGATCTGTGACGGAAACCCTAGCCGAGTAAATATGGTGAGCAGAGCCTCAGCAACATGCTTAGAATCACAGGCGGGCATAGCGATAGCCTCTGCCCACATGGAGCAACAATCCACTAACGTGAGTATATAACTGTTTCTCTTTTTGCTACGAGTAAGTGGACCCACAATATCCACCGCTACTCGTTCGAAGGGGGTGCCCAAGATTGGCATTTCTCCCAGAGTGGCTGGGGCCGTCCAGTGTTTCGGCGCTGTCCTCTGGCACTGCGGGCATGATTTCACATATCTCTGGATATCGGCGTTGATACCTGGCCAATAATAATGACATGAAATACGCTGAATCGTGGCACTTATGCCCATGTGGCCACTAAACGGAAGGGCATGGCCCATTTCTAGGACCTGGGCTCGGTATGCTGATGGAACCACAAGTTGCCCATGTTCCTGTCCTCCATTTCCTGCTTTCCGATGCAACAGCCCATTTTCTTGTAGAAGTCTCCCTTTTGGAGAGGAGTGTGCGCTCTCGGTAGTTTTTTGTAGCAGGGTGCTAGAGATTCATCCTCCGTTTGTGCCTTTTTTAATTCCTCAGGAAGGATGTTGGGTGGGGATTCCAACTCCGTATTCCGTTTGGCCTGTCCTCTAGTGGTGACAGCCGCCACAACCAGAGGGTGAATGGGTTCTCCCAAGAACACATACCTACACCCTAAGATCAAGGGATAAATAGGGTCGTCCAAGATCGCTGCACTGATTTCCCCAGTCACATATTTTGATTTGACCTTAATCTTGGCTATGGCCAAACGCATAGGTGCTGCACTTTTAGTAGGTCCTTGTATTTCTATAGTGTCTTCTGTCATCTGGTCAGGCTTGACTAGGGATGCACAGACAACTGTGTCGAATGCAAGGCCTGTATCATAAAGGCAGGTCACCTCTTGGTCATTTACGAGGACTGTCTCAACGACCGGGGGATGTTGGGGTTTGTCCAGAGGTTCTTCCGGTCCATTTCCCCTTGTGGCACTTTTACGTAAGCAGGCAGCATGATGAGGTGGGTTTTTCCGGTTGCACTCCTGGGTATTGTGGGTGATGGTTCTACAGTGCTTACACCATTTTTCCCCTTGCCTCTGCTGCTGGAAATTAGATCTCTGAGTAGTCTTGTAGTCTGGCTTGTCATGCTTTTTGAAGTTAGTATACGGTGGTTTCACTTGGGGGTCCATGTGTGACTGAGCTGTCTGTCTAGGTACGTAATCTGGTTGTTTCCGTCTGGGTGGTGGATTCTCTGATAGTGCTGCCTGATATCGTTCCGCTAACTGGACTATGGATTCTAAAGTGCTGGCCCCATTCTCTGTCAGGAATCTTCTCATGTCGGAAGTCATGGTGTCCTTCAGTTGTTCGATCATGACCATTTCCTTCAGGCCTTCCCAATCATGAGTAAAATTCCCTAGGGCACCCCACTTCTCCATGTAGGAATCCAGTCTCGCAGCAAACTGAGCAACGCTCTCGCCAACTTCCCTCCTAGAGTTACGGAACCTCTTCCTATAGGCGTCAGCATGTAGCTCATAACGAACCAATAGTGCCTTTTTCAAAGAGTCGTAGTCATCCTGTAAACCTGGAGGAAGCTTGCTATACACGTCATAAGCGGTTCCTCTAAGCCCTTGCGACAGTTTCAGGTTCCACTTGCTCTTCTCCAAACCAAACGTGGTGGCAAACTTCTCAAATTTGTCCAGATACCTATCGATCGAGTCGGCTTGTTCCGAGAAAGCTTCAAATGGAAACGTCAAGGGTCCCAAAGTTGACATGAGTGAGGATGGCAAAGGTCCTGTGCCCCCTGCGTGCAAGGAAGGCATATCATCTGACCGTGGCGATAGGTTGCCTGAGGAGGTAGATGCGGTCGCACCGGCTACTGGTTCAACTCTTTGAGCTTGTCCCTGCATCTCTAACTGCTTCATCTTCAATGCATGCTCACGTTCATCTCTCTCGCTTCTTTCTCTAGCGTCTACAGCTTTTATCCTCTCATCTATTTCTGCTAACTTTATTCGCTCTTCTCTTTCAGCTTTCGCTGTTTCTCGAGCGTAATACTTATCAGTCTCGACACTGACATAATTTGCAAGGTCCACCCCACTATAACCTAGATCTCGACCGGCCTCCCCTAGTGCTGCCTTAAGCTTAACTATTTCAGCCATCTTTTGCAGTTAAAGTCCACACTGAGTAAGCTAGTGCTACCTTCCAATAGTATTTCTAACAACAAGTAAATACTAATTATTTATCAGACTGCTGTAGAATGAAATTACTACAGTTATGGAGACTTAAGGTCTGTAATTCAATGAAATACAAAATCAAGAACTAACTTAATTAAACACAACATATATAAAATGATTCACCAATCAATGCCTGAATTTCTAGAAAAAATGTTTTCTGTCTTTATAGAGCTCCTGTGTGAAAATACATGTGTTAAAATGGTATACTGTAATGACTGAATGGATGATACTATCCCAGAGGTATGATAAAATACATAAGTTCAAATCCCGGACCGAGACACCAGTGTCACGTAGCGTTTAAAGGATAAGAGAATTATTTAGAGGAAATAATAGATCTGATGTGGAAGATTTGGCTCAAGGAATCCCTGCTGGGTTTTCCCACTTCCGAAGGGTGACGAAGAGGGTAAATTCTCCTAACTCGACAGGTCTGGAAAAGATTGTAAGGAGATATTTGGTCTCTCGCTACCGTCGTCCCCTTCTCAGTTATCTATTATTATTATTTTTTAATTTATATTATATTTTACGAGCCCCCCCCCCCCCCCTCCCTTATAAAGGAAGATAAACATAGACAATATTCAACATCTAATGGAAGGAACAAAGCGTGGGGTACAGTATATACACCCAATTGGTTTATTGCAATAAAATGAATAGATGGTGAATGATAGTATTGTCGATGGAATTAGTGTCTGCTGTATGTATTATGTGTCTCACAATTCAAGTGTTTTTCATCATGGATGACTAAACTAGGCATTGATGTAGTGAGTTCCCTTTTTCGTGGACTTAGCTTTTCAGCCCCCGGCTGATAGTGAAGTGTGGTTAGTTCTCCGGTCTCCTGACGTTGCCCCCGGTAGGTCTTGAATGGTTCGGATTTGCCTTCTCTGTGCTCGACTCCGTATTCTGCGCTGAGATTGGACTGTCGTGCAAGGCTCCACCATAGACTGAAGACAAATACGACGGCTTCATTAATTTTCTAGCTTTAGAAAGCAGTCTTTCCCTAAGCCGTCCCTCTGCCAGTCATCTCAGATTTTAGTCTCTAACATCATATGTCTAGAGCCTAATCTTGAATTCAAGTTTCTCCTGTCTGTCCTTTATTATATTTCTCTGCCCCAGTGGCAGTATTATAATTCTTTAGACTGATTTATCGTCAGCTTAACCCGATGAATTATTATAAATGTCAGTTAAACCCACCAACTTTTATCATAGAAATGTCGGCAACAGTATTCTAGTTCTGTGCCTCTAGCCTAATCGTCATGTCATTATGATGAATTTAACAATTAATTGGACATCCGTGTTTTAGAATTGTCTGACAACATTATCACACACTTCATGTCTGGTCGCATCGTCATATAATTTATAATGAATATATGTCACGGTCTGTCAACATTATCGTTAATATTAATTTCCGTTAGTCTAAACGTCGGGTCGAAATTAATCAAATAATATGGAAATTAATAGCTATATATATATATATATTCCCGTTATAGATTATTATGAACATGTACATATCCCGTGGGATCATAAAATATACCCGATCACATGTGGCTGGATGTGATCGTAAAACAAAAATATGAATAAAGTAAACATACCAATCTTGCGTCGATTTTGCAAGGTACTACACATTTCATCACATTATATTCTAGCGAGATTTCACTTACCTACTCAAAGATGGACGCTAACCCGCAATTAGACACGTGGCTTCAGTGCTTTTAATGCGAGAATTCGCCGATAATTGGGTTAGACCTAGCTGTCTCAAGGGTTCCTGGGCAAGTGACCAAATGCTGGCTTTGCCGCCTTTTAGCGGGTCATTTCCGCTTGGACACGTGATCCGTAGCGTGCATCATGTGACCTTAGCCTCGTTTTAGACGCTCCAATCAATAATGTTAAAAGTCACGTGATGTTTTCCTAAGTGGCCTAAACTGGTTCTCCCAAGTTCAAGCAGTTCTAAATTAAAGTGGGTTTCTCGCTACCGAGGTCATTGGTCAACAATGACGTCGTATCTAAAAATAGCGAGGAGAAAATACCGAACGCTAGGAGATTTTCCGCAAGTGACAATTCCCGGGACTTTGCGATCATGCATTGAGGATGAGAAAAAACGATGTCACGTAAATAATAATAAAAATGAAGAGAAGATTGGGCAAGTTGTCACATACATGCACCTGAGCTCTCAGTACGGTGAACCGGATCTTCTTCACTACTGGTCCAAAGGGTAGCAAAGGAAAATGCCTCTCTCACTGCTTACACCATCTCCAGGCAAGATCTTACGATTTCAGCCGATCACCAGCAAAACAATGGCCTTGTTATTCCATTACAAGACCCAGCAGACGATTTTTCGTGTCAACAGTTATGCCGAACTACACAGCACAGATAAATTGACGACAGATCAGCACATTCATCACGGGGCGGAATAATATAATATCAGTGCGCCGAGGTAAACAAGACTGATTACCGTCTTTTCATTCTTCGTGCTACTTTCCAAAATAACACTGTCGATTTCGTCAAAACTGACCATTCGCCTCTCCGCCAGTGATTAAACTATTCTTCGTTTTTAAATATTCAGTCCTTCTGCAGCTATACCCTTGCTGACTATCACTGAAATGAAGATTTCAGTTTTGCACATTAAATTCTTGTGACCTGATTCAAACAAATAGGCCTAGTTCTCTGTTCCGCTTGATGTAATTTTTCAACAACAATTCATGAGAAGGCGAAATTGTCAGAAATTCTGCAGAAAATTAGGGGTGGGTCCTCTCTTCCACTTACGAGTTCCCCAAAATTGTCAAGTGCTTGCTGTGTGTACACATTGACAAATATGTATTACATACACATGGAGCGACAAACATGGCTCGTTTTTCACAGCTAATTGTTAACTCACTAAACTCCAACACGTAGATACAATATCCGACGACTTTATGTCACAAACTTGAGTATAACACAATAACACAGGCAGACTGCCGCTTTGGCCATAAATCATCACATAAGAAAAGCACAACGTATGATGTGCATAATTAGAACAGCATCTCATGGAACGAATTTCACAATATCTTAATATATTTCCTATTTTTCTTCAACCCTTTCGCCTTCACTCTCCACGTAATCTCTCCTCGCTCTAATCTCTGTCTCGAATGACCTTTTTACCCATGACCCTTTTCACACCTGACCAGTCTTCACCACCACTTCGTTCACAACAACTCAGCCATGCCCGTGAACTCGACATTAGCGCTTACTGCTACTAATGCATTCATGCCCGCAAGCAAACTTAACATTCACTCACTTCAACTCACAACTTACATAAACATATCTAGTTCCCACCGGAGCATGAGTACTGACATTCATTCTATAAACCGTTCGTGACAATAACCAACATTGAAGAAACCTGTTGATAGCACTACAAGGTAGTCCTTGTGGAATCACCAGGATAAGAGATGTAGAGGAAGACAAAAGAACACATGGAGAAGAGAGCTGAAGACAAACATGAAGGGGAAGAAATAGAAGACATGAAGAGACCTTGAGCTGATGGCACGGGACAGGAAGACTTGGCATTCGTTTGTTGAAGGTTTATGCTCCGTCGGGAGCTGAAGTATGATGAATGAATAGATAAATCAGTGGCTTTGGGTAATTACATCTGAGGTCTGATTTCCTTTTTTTGTTTCTTTTCAGTGGTGCTTCTCAAGTTGATAGTATATTCATAGATGATGAAGATGATGACAACGAAACAAATCAGTCAGCCAGCATCAGCAGATCTAGCAGTAATCGGAAACAAGGAAAGGCAGGAGCTAAGAAAAAAGGCATAGTTTTTGATGATGATTCAGGGGAAGATCAGCCTTCTAGAAAACGGAAAAAATAATGTGCTTACTTTTATCCTTGTAAATTTAACTGTTTAAACAAGAACTTTGCTGATGGCACTGTAAGTCATTCCATAAATTGGACTTGCAGGTACAGGTAAATCAACAGTTAAGTGGCATAACGCCCCACGGTAATAAAGGAGTGTATATACAGTAAGTAAAGTCATTCAGCAAGAAACTGGTATTTGTACAAAATGTCATTCAGCAAGTAACTGGTTTATGCATCACAAATCTTAAGCAAGAAGCTGGTATACATGCCACAGTAAAGCATTCAACAAGAAACTGTGATACAAGTCTTTGAACAAGGAACTGTGGTATATGCCTCACAAGTCTTTGAACAAGGAACTGTTGTATATGCCTCACAAGTCTTTGAACAAGGAACTGTTGTACGTGCTTCACAAGTCTTTGAACAAGAAACTGTTGTACATGCCTCACATGTCTTTGAACAAGGAACTGTTGTATATGCCTCAAGTCTTTGAACAGGAAACTATGGTATACATGCCATTGGTTTGGCAGTTAACAAGTAACTGTGGTATATGCATCACATATCTTTGAACAAGAAACTGGTATACATACTACAAGTAAGGCATTCGTAAAGAAACTGGTTAATGCATCACAAATCGTCAAAAAAGAAACTGTTTTGCATGCCACAAGTAATGCATTCAACATTAAACTTGTGTATGCATCACACATTTTTAGTAAGAAGCCATGCAACAAGTAAAGATTTCAACAAGAAACTGGTATGCGTCACAGATCGTTGAACAAGAAACTGGTATGCATCACAGATCGTTGAACAAGAAACTGGTATGCGTCACAGATCGTTGAACAAGAAACTAATATAAATGCCCCAGGTGAAGCATTTGACAAGAAACTGGGTTATGGGCATCGTAAGTCTTTGAACAAAAAGCTAACATCATGTCACAGTTAAACTATTCAATTAAAAACATTCACGTATGTCCCACATGCAAGTCATTCAACAAGATACTGTGGTATAATGTGTCACAAATCTTTCAGCATGGAACTGTGGTATATATGCAACAATTAAGGCATTCAGCAAGAAATTGCAGAATGTGTGAAATAGGAAAGACATTCAGTGAGAAATTGCAGCAGATGTGAGGCATTCAACAAGAAATTAACCAGTGTGCCATATATCATTTCTCACAAAGCTATGATACATGTACCATAGCTATTGAATGTGAAACAATCATTTAACAAGTAAATACAGTGATGAACTACAAGTTATTCAACAAATTTAAAAAAAACAAAAAACTATAGAATATGTGCCACAAGTCAATTCAGTGACAAAGACTGGTATATGCACTCCAAGTCATTCATCAATAAAATGGGTACACACCACAAGAAAATCAGCATTGAACTATGACACAACTGCCATGCATAATTCAGCAAGAAGCTGTGATATATGTACCACAAGAAACACAACTGTGTAGCCACAAGCGACAGACCTTGAAAGTTATGATGAAGTATTTACAATGTATGTTTTATTCCAGTATATTATGCACTAACTCCATTGCCTCCCGCAGTTTCTGTAGTAATACTACCTTCACAGTGTTGTAATAAGACTTGTAATAAGTATGTTATAAAACTGGAATATAATTTCATAATTCTTAATTTTGGTGTTGACATCAAGGGATTCTTGACAATTTGAAGAGTGCTGTGTGAGGTAAGAGTGAAAAGTTTTAGGGTGTAAATAAATCATTCATTCATTATCCATTAGCTCCCCAAGGAGCATAGGCAGAGTACTGCGAAGTCCTCCTGTCCTGTGCCATCTGGTCTAAGTCTTTCCATGTCTTTATCATTTAATTTCTGTTTCCATTTCTCCTCTCCATAAGTTTTTTGGTCTCTCTCTACCTCCATTACCCTGGGGTGTCCTTATGGCAGTAGACAGATGAGTGTTATTGACTTATTGGCACTGGAAGACACTTCTATAACTTACCTGACAATAGCACCATTAAAATGTACTGTTATGTAATCTTGGACTGTAGATAAGAGCCAGGAGAGACCACAGTTTTGTCGAGTGCTTGTTTATTAAATGACCGTGTATGGAGTCTATGGTTGTGCCAGGAGAGACCACAGATTAGCCAAAAGCTTGTCTATCAAATGACCATTTGTGGAGTCTGAAGTGACCTAGCTAAGTGCCAGGAGAGACCAGTTTTGTCAAATGCTTGTCTGTCAAATGATCATGTGTGGAGTCTGTAGTTGCTATTATTAATGATTCCTGTTTATCATAGTCCTGAAAACAATCTTGTTTATTTTGGCCAAAAATAGCAAACTATTAGTTAGCATGGTTAGAATTTGTTTGATTGTCTTTGTTTCTGTTTTATGCGTTGAGATAGCTGCATATTTATGTGCATTTAATTGTTGACCAATCTGCATGTTGCTGAAAGTGCATTGGTCATAATAAGATGTTCTTTTTTTTAATTTTTGACCATGAAACTAGTTTTCTTCCTCGTTCGTCCTGAAAAGGACGTTGGTTGCGTTGTGTCTGTTTACACCGGAGCTGCGATATCTGTGCCTTTCGGCCGACACATCCAACTTCAGCATGGCATTTTTTGGGACCGGGTTAGCCTTCCCACTTCCGATCCCTAACTCTCTCAGCCAGACTGCAGTGATGCAGCCTGTTTCCAGGACCACCACTTAGAGGTGGAGTAGGGTCTTGGTCAGCTCTGGTTCGCTGACCCTGACGCAAGCAGTCAAGCTATGGGTTGCTGACTGCATTTATTACTGTTGGTGCGTCTTCGGTCCCAAAACTAGTTTTAAGCAAGGCCATTTTTTGCCAACATCATACATTTACTTCTAAGTGGTAGCCAAAGCTAGCTGAACTTTTTTTCGTAGGCAGCTTGTTGATCACTTGTGCCTTAAATAATGGCATTATGAGTTCATTTCAAGTTTTAGTAATGCCCTGTAACTTTTGTTGAAACCAGTGTTTAGCAAGGCAGTACCTCCTTGACCATTTTTGAAATATTTTATGCAGGTGTCAGTGGCGAATGTTTATATTTGAATAATTAATCATCCTTTGCACCAAGGGATGGTGTTTGATTGAGGGTCTAATGGAAGAAAAATAATAAGGCATCAAAACTCTGAAGAATTGTTAAAAATATCGTCCTGTTCACGAACTTTCTCAGAAAATATGGAAAATATATTTCCATGTTTTCCAAGTCTGGTACATAGTGTACTCCCAGTGTCTTCATTGGAATAGCAGAATTCATTACTTTAACTGGATAGTCTATTATTTTGTTTTTTTTTAAACTGGATGACAAAATCATTTCATCCTTTCATTTTATCATTACCCTTCACCTCCCTAGGGAGCATAGGCCTTCAACAAACTACGCCAAATCCTCCTGACCTGTCATCAGCTCAAGGTCTTTCCATGTCTTCCTCAACCCTTTCATTTATGTCTTCAATTCTCTTCTCCATGCGTTTTTCCACCGTCCTCTACCTCTCTTACCCTTGGGATTCTAGAACAAAGACTGCCTTGTAATGCTATCAGCAAATTTTCTCAGCGTCTCCTATACATTGCCAGCATTTTTGCAGACTTCACCTATTTCTTGTTTTACTGTCTGTATATTCTACACAAGATTACACAGTTTCTTGCATTATCGTATTCTTTGTCTTTCTCTGACATCTTATTTCACTGGTTGAAATTTTTTGCGCTTGTGCCTTGTTTGGCTCTGATACCATAAGGCTGATGCAAAGATGACATTAACATCTTGGCTACGAGACCTAAATGTATTAACCACCATGGTTGTTTTAGTCTAGAAAATAAATGTACACAGAAATTTTTAATTTGCATGCTCATTTAACTTTTATTGCTTCTGTTTTCATTGTTTGATCTAATTTCATATATACATTGTTTACTGAGTTTCTGTAAATCTGCTCTTATTTTGTTAATAATCAGACATTTATTTTTCACCTCAAAAAGACAAATTGACCAATAAATTTTGTAAATGTCATTACTATCTGTGTGATTTAGTTAAAACAATATTTTGTCAGATATTGTACAGTAAAGTGCATCTCTTGTTGAAACAAGGTCATTGCCATCTGTTTGATGTTTGGTAGAGATGTTGTGCTTATTTGAAAGGGTGTGTTTAGAAAAAAGAATTATAGTTGTGAAAAATTATGTGAGTTTAGACAGATCCAAGGTTGCCGGTACGTAGCTTTAATGATGGGGAAGAGTGAGTTATTAATGTTAACATCTATAGAAAGCTTCAAGAACAGACAGTGATAAACCACTTTGCTGATGGTGCTACAAATATGATGGCCTCTGACTGAAATTCTTGCAGCACCTGTTGGATCAGGTACAGTAACTTCAGTTATCCGAATTAATTCATGACAGAGGATAATCAGAATTTCAGATAACTGGAATAAGGGAAAAAGCATACTTATCCACGAAAAAACATTAGAGCTTTCTCACATAAAATGGATCTTGAAATGTTCTCCATGAAATCTTTTTTTTTGCATGTAACAGTCAGCATAGTGCCTCTTCTTGTCAGCCTTCTTTATTGTTTTTCTGCTACAGCTACATCTTCACCTTCTAATACAGAAACAAACGGAAGAATTGACTTGCTATTTTTGTCAGAAACTGTGGCCGCCCCAGCACCATATCTTTTGGCAGTTTTTTCCCCTGATTCCCCCTTTTTCAACAAATTAATTGCTGTTTTTCCACTTTATTTGCCAATGTTAGAACAACTCTTATTTTTTTACTTGACATTGTAAATTTTGTTCCATCCATGAAAAATAGACTTGGTCTGAATGTGAAACTAAACGTGACACTAAACTGACTTCATTTCAGTTGGGAACAGACTGGAATGGACTGAAATAACAACCATGTAGGACGAATAGAAGTGTGCCTATGTCACAGATTGTACCTGCATTCCTTGGTTTTTGGTGATTCTGTTAATTAGCAATTCAGATGATTGGTGTTAAGATAATTGAAGTTCTACTATATAACTGGTCCATTTAATAACTTGTTCATTCCATTGCTAGATTTCTTGATTATGCAGCCAATAATGTGAAATAGTGTTTTTATGTGAGTGAGCTGTGCAAGATTTCAAATTAAATAAAATGACTTTTTGTAGCAAAAGTGTATTATTTGGATGGTTTTCATGTCTTTCCTTCGTGTTTGCTATGTTCCTAATCGTGAGGTTAGTATTAATTGCTGTAAAATATCAGTGAGTGTGTGGGAAGTGGTTACAACTGATGGATGCAAGACAGAAGAAGAAGCAAGACAAAGAAGACAATGACAGACTAAATAAGGAAATAGTAAGCAAATGTAAAACGGCAAAAGAAGCATGGTTAAACCAGAAGTGCAAAGAGCTGGAAATGCAGCACAGACAAGACAAATGATTTAGTAGGCAGAAGGACACAAATAGCCATTGGCTGTTTGGAATCAAAAGATGGTACATTATTAATGGGTCAAGAGAACGTAATAGAAGGATGGACAGAATACATAAAAGAGCTGTATAATGATGAAAGCTCAGAATTAAATGCCCAGGACAACTTTGAAGGACAACCAATACTTGTGTCAGAGGTTGAGGATACCATGCGACATGAAGAAAGGCAAAGCACCTGGACCAGAAAATATAACAGTAGAGGGAATGGAGAATTTGGAGTAGATGTGATTAAAAAAACTGTTGAATGACATCCATAACAGTGGTCACATACCTGATGATCTACTAAAATCAATATTCATAGCTTTGGCTAAGAAACCTTGAGTATGGAATGCGAAGAACACCGCATGATTAGTCTCATGAGTCATGTAACCAAAATATTATTACTTATTGTCATGAGAAGAGTGAGAAATAGAATAAAACTAGAAATTAGTGATGAACAGTGTGGATTTTTAGAAGGTAAAGTCACAAACACCATATACGAGCTATATTGTACTTACTTAGTCGTTCCCCTACTACCGTGAGGTGTAGAGGTTTGGAAGAGAGAGCGCCAGACTATCCTATCGGCTGTCTTCCTCCTGGCCTGGTTCCATTCTAGTCCTCGGTCCTTCAAAGATTGTCTAATGTTGTCCTCCCAGCGGACTCTGGGTCGTCCTCGGGGTCTGGATCCTTGGCTCTTTGTTTCCCATGCTTGTCATGGTATCCGATCTCCCATTCTGCAGACATGGCCAAACCATCTTAATTGGGACTATTCTACTTGGGTCTGCAGGGGGTAGGATTTAAGGCCTTGACGTATCGTCTGGTTGCGTACCATGTCTCTTCTTGTTACTTCAACCACCTTCCTCAGATACCTCATTTCTGAGGTTTGGATCTGGCTTTTATGGGTTGTAGAGCTATATTGTAAAAACATTAATTAAAAAGGTCCATAGAAGTAAAAACAGGCCATTATTTGTGCTTTAGAGACCACACTAAGGCATTTGACAAAGTGAATCATAATGAAATGATCAAAATGATAGAAAGCGTAAACATCGACAGTAAGGAACTGAGAATAATAAAGAACTTGTAACAAACAGCAGCTTTAACTCTTGCAGGCCGGAATTTTTTCATCAGTTTTGCCAGAATTATTTTTGTACCTTAAAGCAGTACCTTTATAAATTCTAAAGTTTCTGAGTTATTACACAACAAAGACACACATATTATACATCACAGTAAAGATAAATGAATGTAGAATTAGAATATGAAGGATTTTTAGTGATATTCTACATATAGTATTCAGTTATGAGTCATAATATAGACTACTTTCAAGAAAAGACTCATTTTAGTGAATGAAAAATGTACTCACCAACCCATGCATAAACACTGAAATATTATCCAGAGAGCTCCAGCATCTTTTAAAATATCACTAATCCATATATGAATATTATTTACAAGTGTCAGCTTCCTGTGATATTTTGTTAATGTTTTACAGACCATCCAGCGAACCATATAAACATTATAGACATTTGGAAAGAAAAAGGACATTAGAGGCCGTGTGAAGCTTTTAAATTAAATAATACATTGTATTGTTATTATACAACAAAGACACACATATTATACATCACAGTAAAGATAAATGAATGTAGAGTTAGTATATGAAGGACTTTTAGTGATATTCTACATATAGTAATCAGTGATGAGTAATAATATAGACCACTTTCAAGAAAAAAATAACTTCAGTCTATTAAAAATGTATTTACCAACCCATGCAATAGACTAAAATATTATCCAGAGTGCTCTAGGGTCTTTTAAAATATCACTAATCCATACATGAATATTATTTACAAGTGTCAGCTTCCTGTGATATTTTGTTAATGTTTTACAGACCATCCAGCGAACCGTATAAACATTATAGACATTTGGAAAGAAAAAGGACATTAGAGGCCGCGTGAAGCTTTTAAATTAAATCATACATTGTATTGTTATTATACAACAAAGACACACATATTATACATCACAGTAAAGATAAATGAATGTAGAGTTAGTATATGAAGGACTTTTAGTGATATTCTTCATATAGTAATCAGTGATGAGTAATAATATAGACCACTTTCAAGAAAAAAATAATTTTAGTCTATTAAAAATGTATTTACCAACCCATGCAATAGACTGAAATATTATCCAGAGTGCTCTAGGGTCTTTTAAAATATCACTAATCCATACATGAATATTATTTACAAGTGTCAGCTTCCTGTGATATTTTGTTAATGTTTTACAGACCATCCAGCGAACCATATAAACATTATAGACATTTGGATAGAAAAAGGACATTAGAGGCCGCGTGAAGCTTTTAAATTAAATCATGCATTGTATTGTTATTATACAACAAAGACACACATATTATACATCACAGTAAAGATAAATGAATGTAGAGTTAGTATATGAAGGACTTTTAGTGATATTCTACATATAGTAATCAGTTATGAGTAATGATATAGACCACTTTCAAGAAAAAACTAATGTTAGTCTATCAAAAATGTATTTACCAACCCATGCAATGGACTGAAATATTATCCAGAGTGCTCTAGGGTCTTTTAAAATATCACTAATCCATACATGAATATTATTTACAAGTGTCAGCTTCCTGTGATATTTTGTTAATGTTTTACAGACCATCCAGCGAACTATAAAAACATTATAGACATTTGGAAAGAAAAAGGACATTATAGGCCGCGTGAAGCTTTTAAATTAAATCATATATTGTATTGTTTTTATACAACAACGACACACATATTATACATCACAGTAAAGATAAATGAATGTAGAATTAGAATATGAAGGATGTTAGTGATATTCTACATATTTTATAGACTACTTTTTTAATAAAAACTCATTTTAGTGAATGAAAAATGTACTCACCAACCCATGCATAAAAACTGAAACATTATCCAGAGTGCTCCAGCCTCTTTTAGAATAACACTAATCCATATATGAATATTATTTACAAGTGTCAGCTTCCTGTGATATTTTGTTAATGTTTTACAGACCATACCATCATCATTAAAATAAAAAAGAAGATATTCAAGGCCACGTGAACTTTTAAATTAAATCATATATTGTGTTGATATTACACAACAAAAGACACACAAATTATGTTTCACAGTAAAGATAAATATATTTAGAATTATAATATTGGGGCTTTTAAGTGCTATTCTTCATATTATATTCAATTATCAGTAATAATGTAAACAATTTTTTTTTAAATTCATTTTAGTAAATGAAAAATGTACCCACCAACCCATGCATAAAGACTGAAATATTATCCAAAGTGCTCCATGGTTTTTTAAAAATAAGTTAATGGTTACCTGGAAGAAAACGACTTCCCCAGAATGCACTATCAAAGTGAATGGAACAGTTTTAAAATGAGTCAATAGACTAAAATACCTGGTCATGTTAACGTCAGGAGGAAGATGCATCTCAGATGTGAAGCGTAGAATAGCACAGGCAAAAGCAGCTTTCTATGAAATGAAAAATATTTCATGCAACAACTCTTTTTCAATGGAAGTAAGAAACAGAGTTATTCAGTGTTATATAAAATCAATCCTTACATACGGAAGTTAGTCATGGACAATTTTTAAACAAGTAAGAAAAGCACTCAAGGCCACAGAGATGGGTTTTACAGAAGAATGTTAAAAGCATCATGGACAGCTAAAATGTGTAATGAGTATATTTTGAAAAAGGAAATGCACAACAGAAGCTTTTTCCACAGTTTAGATGGAAACAATCCACTGTCTTTGGGCATGTTATGAGAAGAAGGAAGCTGGAATATATCATGACAACAGGAAAGATTGAAGGTAAAGAGAGCTGGAATATATCATGACAACAGGAAAGATTGAAGGAAAAGAGAGCTGGAATATATCATGACAACAGGAAAGATTGAAGGTAAAGAGAGCTGGAATATATCATGACAACAGGAAAGATTGAAGGTAAAGAGAGTTGGAATATATACTGTTCAAAAAAAGAAACGCAACTTTTTTGGTGTTACTTTTATAACAGATATTCGCTGATTGGACATCAGTCAACCTATCGACTGTGTCCACCTGGTCATTAACTTCTCGTGGTTACCTGAATTGTACTCACCTCATGATTTGTGAGGTCATGAAAGAGGTCAAGGTCAAAACAACATTTTTGACAATAACTCGTGACAGGTTCATGAGAATCCCGTGAAACTTACTGAACACAAAACTCTCTGACCATATTATTCAATGCCTATAAAAGATTGACGCTCCTCGAATAAATTCAATGCGCAAATATGGCTTATCTCACTACAGAACAACGACTCATCATCATTGGACGTTTACAGACTGGACAGTCACAAAGTGTAGTGGCTAGACAATTTAATGTGGTTAGAAGCACCATTAGTCGCCTTTGGGGGCGATTTCAAGAAACTGGCTCAGTGGCAGACCGGCCGTGCAGTGGAAGACCCAGAGTCACAACTCCTGCCGAAGACCGCTTCATACGGCTGCGTCACCTCAGGAATCGACTTGCATCTGCGTCCTCCACAGTCCAGTCAATGTCAGCAGCTCGTCGAATTTCAGATCAAACGGCCAGGAACCGGCTGCACGACTCTGGTCTTTGGGCTAGAAGACCCTACAGAGGTCCTGTTCTTACGGACCGGTATCACCAGAACCGACTGCAGTGGGCGAACCAGCATCGTCAATGGACCGTTGGGAATGACTGGAGACGGGTTTGGTTTAGTGATGAATCATTTTTTTGTGCTCCAGCGACACGATAGACGGAGAAGAGTTTAAGAGTCCATGAGCACTACGCCCAGAACAGCGTTGATGAGGCTCCTCCACATGGTAATGGAGGTGTACTGATGTGGGGGGCGATCAACTTCATGGGAAGAAGTGACCTGGTGCAAATTGAAGGACGCCTGAATGCCCAACGATACGTCGCTGAAATTCTTCGTCCTCACGTCCTTCCACTTCTGGCTGCACGAGGGTCGATTATTTCAGCAGGATAACGCTCGACCTCATGTGGCACAACTCACCACCCAGTTCCTCGCTGACAACAACGTCCAGACCATTCCGTGGCCAGCCATGTCATCAGACATGAACCCCATAGAACACTTATGGGATGAACTCGACAGACGACTCCGCCAGCGAGACGTGGCTCCAGCCAATCTCCGACAGTTGTCTCTTGCACTGCGAGAAGAGTGGGCAGCCATCCCACAACAACAGATCCAACGGCTAATCGGATCCATGTCAAGGAGATGTCGTTCTCTGAAACCTTACTGAAACGGAGGCCTCAGTCGCAAAGAATAAAAGTCCAAACCAAATTTAATGAACATCCTTTCATTGTTAAAGTCTGAAAGTTTCTTCGTGCCAAGATTGAAACATTAATTCCGTAAAATAAAATTTTGGTACAAGTTTGAAATTTGGTGTCCATTACCACTGCAATAATGTTGTGTTTCTTTTTTTGAACAGTATATCATGACAACAGGAAAGATAGAGGGAAAAAGAGATAGAATATGACAAAGAGAGAAGATTCTGGACATTTATGACACCATGGCATGGAAGGAAGTCAACAACAGAAATTACCCATTGCATTGTAGACAGGAAGTTGTGGAGAGACATGATCACCTACACCACTAGGCATGGTACTTGAAGAAGAAGCCTGTACCAGTTTAATGATCCACACAACATAAAGTAAGAAATAAAGGAAAAAACAAAGTTTTAGGAACCACTATTGTTGCTACCAAGTGCAGTGAAAAAAAAAAGAAAACAAATTGTCCATACATTCTATTGCAAATAATAAAAAAAAAGAAAACAAATTGTCTCCATTTCTCCATTTCTTTTCTTACTAGCAATAGACTGGGTTATGAGAACATCGACAACACACAACAGAAATGGAATCCATTGGACTCTGACTAAGCAGTTGGATGATCTGAATTTTGCTGATGACTTGGCTCTTCTGTCCCATAACAAAAATCAGATGCAGGACAAATTGAAAACACTCGATGAGAGGTCACAGCAATTGGGTCTGAAAATACACAGGGAAAAGACAAAGATAATGAGAATAAATGCAGGTAATGATAACAGGGTTGAACTTGAAGCACCAATACAAGATGTAGAATCGTACACATATCTTGGCAGCAATATAGACAAAGTTGGAGGGACAGACAGTGATATCAAAATAAGAATACAAAAAGCAAGAGGAGCTTTCATTGCTTGGGAAATATATGGAGATCAAGAGAAATCGGATCCAACACGAAAAAAAGAATTTTCAACTCAAATGTGAAGTCAGTCCTATTGTTGAGAAGACGGCGATGGATAGGACATACGCTGAGGAAACCTGTTTATAACATTACAAGGCAGTCCTTGTTCTGGAATCCCCAGGGCAAGAGAGGCAGAGGTAGACCAAGAAGCACACGGCGAAGGGAGCTGGAAACAGAGGTGAAAATGAGGAGAACGTGGAAAGAACTTGAGATGATGGCACGTGACAGGAGGACTTGGCATGTGTTTGTTGAAGGCCTATGCTCCTTTGGGAGTGGAGGGTTATGAATGAATGAAATTGTTGCTACCAAGTGCAGTGAAAAAAGAAAGAAAACAAATTGTCCATACATTCTATTGCAAAGAATAAAAGTGGATGGCCAGTCATCAGTAATTTGTCATCTCTTTAAAAAAAAAAAAAAAAAAAAAAACATACATTTAAGAACAATATGAAGAATTACTATGCTTCCAAGTATAGTAACTGTTCAAATCGTTCTTAAAATTACGTTTATACTTAAGAAGCATAGTAACACCTGATGGCAGAACAAGCAAGGACATCAGCAACCAAATGAGTAAAGCCAGAATAAACTTCGCCAGTCTAAATGGCGAGATGTATATTGGATATAAATAATAGATATAGTTACCAGCAATGGAGAAGAGAGCTAGTAGTAGGGATGACAGGACAAGTCAGGTAGTTTACTGTACACTTCTAGATGGTAGCTGTAGAAGAGAGCTGTGAAATAAGTCACATTCTCGCTAGACGTATCCTATGCTCCTAGGGTGTCTCTATTAATAGTGGGTGTGAAATGGAGCTCGTTAATTACCCCTACCAATTTTAACTTACTTAGTCGTTCTCCTTCTACCGTGAGGTGTAGAGATTTGGAAGAGAGAGCGCCAGTCTATCCTATTGGCTGTCTTCCTCCTGGCCTGGTTCCATTCTAGTCCTCGGTCCTTCAAAGATTGTCTAATGTTGTCCTCCCAGCGGACTCTGGGTCGTCCAGGAGGTCTGGATTCCTGGCTCTTTGTTTCCCATGCTTGTCGTAGTAGCCGATCTTCTCTCATTCTGCAGACATGGCCAAACCATCTTAGTTGGGACTGTTCTACTTCGTTCTGCCAGGGTTGTGTTTTTATGCCTTGACGTATCGTCTGGTTGTGGACCATGTCTCTTCTTGTTACTTCAACCACCTTCCTCAGAACCCTCATTTCTGAGGTTCGGATCTGGCTTTTACCAATTTTAAATAATTCTCTTAATTTCCACACAGTACAAAATTTCGAACAGAAAATGAGTTTTAATAAAATCAATCGCTATTTATAAAATATATGCGTACATTTATTAATTTAAAACAGAAGGTTGGTACGGTTTGCAGATATGTACAGTATTTACAAAATGACAAGCTGGAAATTATAGATTGTTAATGTCTTTGTCATCATTTATGGCCATTGGGGACTTCTGGATCTTGTTTCTTGAAGGTAACTATTACTTATCTAGTTCAGGTCCTTAAACACTGAACTATAGCTGGAAGCGTGGAATAGTACCACAAGCCTGGAAAGAAGCAATACTAGTTCCAATCCCCAAAAAGGACAAAGACCGAATGGACCCCAACAGCTACAGACCCATCAGCCTTCTAAGCTGCACGGGAAAGCTTATGGAGAGAATGATCAATACCAGATTAAGCTGGCACCTCGAAGAAAAACAAATTTTACTGCACCAACAGGCAGGCTTCAGGCAACATAGGTCTACAGAGGACCAAGTCACCTACATTGCACAGGAAATCGAAGATGCTTTCCAAGAAAGAAAGCACACTTTAGCAGTCTGGGTAGATATGGAGAAAGCATTTGATAAAGTTTGGAAAGATGGGCTGAGTTAAAATGCTTAAATATGGAGTCTGTGGAAGAATGTATAACTGGATCAGCAACTATCTAACAAACAGAACAGCTAGAGTGCAGGTGCACGGGCAGTTAAGCAAAAAGACTACAATGGAACATGGAGTTCCACAGGGTGGGGTCCTTTCC
Source organism: Oreohelix idahoensis (assembly GCA_024509875.1). Lineage (NCBI taxonomy): Eukaryota > Metazoa > Mollusca > Gastropoda > Stylommatophora > Oreohelicidae > Oreohelix > Oreohelix idahoensis. The sequence goes on along the minus strand of JAMPIV010007129.1, from coordinate 18,021 downwards.
CCAACACTCTTCCTCATATATATAAATGATATAACAGAAAACATCCACAAGAATGTACACAACTCCCTCTACGCTGATGACCTGGCCATGTGGACTTCAGAACAATACATCTCCACAGCAAGAGTGCGCATGCAGGATTCACTGCTAGCCCTTGAAAGTTGGTCCAAAAAGTGGTTGCTCAAAATAAATGAACAAAAAACTACACACACTATTTTTACCTTGTCAAATAAACCACAGCAAGCAAAGCTGCAATTAAATGGACAGGCAGTACGAGGAGATGAAACACCAACATACTTAGGAATCACACTAGACCGCCGAATGACATGGAAATCACAGATTAACAAAATACAGCTAAGGGCAAAACTTCGCATGGCCATCATGAAAAAGTTAGCAGGTACCACATGGGGTGCTGATGAGAATATCCTCAAAAAGCTGTACACAGGCAGAGTCAGACCTGCTATGGAATATGGCATCACAGCTTGGTCGACGGCAGCAAAGTCAAATTTTGACAGAGTAAACAGACTCCAAAACCAAGCAGCACGTATTATAACAGGGGCCCTAAAGTCTACACAAATCAACCATATGGAAAACATCACAGGGCTACAGTCAATGGAGGATAGACGTGACAGCAGAGTCTTAAAACAAGCTGAAAAATTTAAGAGGCTCGAAGGACACCCCATGTACCAAAGAATGAATAGGCTAGGAAGAGGCAGGCTCAAGCGAACTAACTTTGTCGCCCAAGCAAAAGAAAAAATTAACAATAATACCATACTAGCTAGCTCAGTTGCAAAGAAAATCCCAACAAGCTCAACTATCCCACTGTGGAAAATAAGATGCTTTCCTGAGTTAAAATCTGATATTCCAGGCATTGAAGGTAAGGGAACACAGACAGAAACACAAAGAAAGTGTATAGCAACCAAGTATATTGACCAAACATTTCCAGCGAAGCGGCAAAGACCACTATAAAGGCTACATTCAAGTCCAAATGGGAAAGAGAGCACCCGGGACATTTGAAAAATGACGCATATCATCAACTATCCAGAAAAGAACAGGTCATCATTTTTCGACTACGCACTGGGCACAACAGATTGAGATACCATCTGTACCACAAATACAAAATTGGTGCAACAGATCTCTGCACCTGCGGTACCAGCCCGATGACAGTCGAACACCTGCTGCAGTACTGCCCAACCTACAATAATGAACGGGGTAGCATATGGCAACAACCCACTTCTGTCAACGAAAAACTGTTTGGAGATGTCGGGAACCTTGAGTTGACTGCTGCCTTTATTAGAGTCATAAATGTGGAAGTCTGAAGGCGAACGAGGAAGAAGAAGAAGAAGAAGAAGGTCCTTAAACTACAAACACTTCCCGTAATTAATCAGGTGTTGATTTCCAAGATCTTTATTTCCCTGGATAGGTAGCCCAATGCTTCTATTCAGTAAATTACAGGTACTTTAATAACCCACACTGCAGTCTGTTATGCTTCAGATCAGAAGCTTTTGTTGTTACTCTCTCTCTCGGATAAGAAACCCTTCAGACACAAAATTACGGATCTGAGCTTATCACTTATGCAAGTCTGCTTACAAGCAGGTCAGCTTTGCTTTCCTCAGCTATGGGTGACTTCAACAAGCATGTGTCAGACTTCTGGACATCTTTTCAGTTTTCAAATTTTGAGTCCAGAATTTTTTTTTCTTTGCGTCAATTATATTGCTGTTATACCATGTTCAACCAAAAGGTTATATTTGGGGTATATTTTGTGTTAAATTCTCCTTCGGTGCTAGCCCGTTCCTAGTCCTGAAAAGGACTGCTAGCTGATTGTCTGTTTCCCTCTCGTTGTTTGTCTATTCTTAATATGGTGGCGTGTTCAATACTGCATTTCCATTTCTCATCCTGCCTTGCTAGTTTGCCTTCAGCCCTGAGAAGGGCTACTCTTGAAAAAGGACTACTAGCTGCATTGAGGAGTTATGTTTGTTTTTGACCACCTTGTTTCAGTTGAGTGTGTCGTCTTTTTCTGTTGTATCTCTTTTATCACTATCTCGATGATTGATGAGAACAGCTGATCTAGAGCTTCAGTGGTGTGTTTTTCTTCATGTTGTTTGTTGTTTTTAATTTCTCTCGTGTTTTTAGCTGACATATCCCCGATAGTCATTCTTTCAGTTTATATCCTGTTGAAGACGTCTTCGTTTTCCCCTTTCAGCACTGCTATCATCTCGATATCTGCTTCTATTTTACTTTGGATTTTCTTCATGTCCATCATACTTCTGACGCTCTGTAGATCACACGTTTCAGTTTGGGCCTTGTTGACTTGTCTGATTCTACTTTCTACCTGCAGCTTTTGCTGTATGTCCCTCACCTCTGTGGTAAGTTGTATATACATTTTAAAGGATATTTATTCGAACCTTCATAGAGCTAGCTCTAGTCAGCACAATCGTGCATTAATTGATACAATTTATAAGTCCTCTGTTTTGTCTTGTTTGTCCCCTTGTACGCAAACAAGTTAGAAAATGTCCTCTTTTTGTGAAAAAAGATATGGTCACCCAAGGAAAATTAATAGAGGGCGACAAAGAGATAAGCTACTGGCAAATTTGACATCGTAGCATGAAAGAAGTCAACAATAGAATTGATGAACAGCACTTAGGAAATGAAGTTGTGGAGAGACATGATCACATGCGCCAGCTGGCAAGGTGCATGCAGGAAACAAAGAGAGAAACACACGGGAGTGGCAACATTGTACGGAAATAAATATTACTCTTTTGCAGAGAAAAGCAATTGAATTCCTTATCAACAAATATGGCGTCGAATTCTGGTAATAAGGGCATTGAATCTAGCGGTCTTGCTTTATTGAATTGTTGTAATGGTTGCCACTATTTGATCATGTCTTTGTAATTTTAGAATACTGATAATTGGCTTTAACACTTTCTCACGATGTTGACAGGAATAGTTACTTAAATTAAGTATTTTATTTGGTGGCAGAATTAATTTAATGCGCACTCAATTTTTCGACTGCGTCACTTAGTCACCTTAAAGTTATTCTCGAATAAAATTCTTTCACTCAGAAAAAAAAAAAAGTTTCTCGTTTTCTTCCAAATTTTGAGGAAGTTGAGGGGAACTTTTGGTAGATCTTGGGCACTGTAGTCTGCGTCCATCATTTTGTCCCATATTGCTCGAGTGACTTTCCATATATGTTCGCTACAGCAAGCCTTAACCTAACCTAAACCGTGTGTGGAGCTTTGTCAAAAATAAAGTTCGAAAAACACTGAAGTTATAATAAATATTTTAAAAATTCCAACTCGAAGCAAAACGCAAGGAATTACAAAGTTACCTCCAATCTACTGTTCCCTACTTGAGCCCAAGTGTTTGTTAGAAAATGCAAATTCCATGTTATGTAAAAAAAAAAAAAAAATGGTGCTACACCTTTATTCTTAAAATGCAGTGTGAACTCGGCACACAAACTTGCTGTGTGATTGGTCTTAGTCTGTAACTATAGTTGGTTATTCTGTTCCCTGACAGACACTTTAAGTTGTCAGGATACAGATTATGAGACCAATGTAAGTAGAAAATTTAACCAGAAAGACCTCATTCAAACAGTGAGAACTTTTTTTATTTATCTTTTAGCAACATGGCATCCAGAGTTGATTCTAAGTAAATCAAAAGACCCAGGTGGTTCTGAATTTTCTCTGAGGTTAGAAAGAAATAATGGGACCACTGGCTTCTCATGCATGACATGAGGTTTTTATTATTTTTTTGTCATTCTCTCACATATAATCACATCTATTTCTGTCATAAAGTTTGCAGTCTCTCTGCCTTCTCTCCTTACCTTACACTTTCTGCTCCAAAGGGCCATGGTTTTAATATGCTCCTCATGTGGAGCTAACATTTTTGGAGGACATGTTTTGCTGTTTCTTGTCTTTCCAGAATGGGCACATATCTATCATAAAAGGTAACTAATGTCAGGTTGTACATGGCACTTTGCAATCTCTTCAGGCAAAACAGATTGCTACAGAAAATATCAGGTGCAGGCTTCCTAACAGTAGTCGTGGGCTAATACTTCTAGGGGAGCAAAACATATAGGAAGATGAAAAAGGAACAAGAAATAAATAACAAGACATTTGTTATTACAGTAGAAGCAACCCTTATACCTGTTTTTTTACATCTGGAAATTCCTGTCTATAACATTTTTAAGCAGACGGTTTTACTGTGACAAGTTATAAGACCTATACAAGACAACTGTGTCCATTGAAATGAAATATTTCTAGGTAGTAGTTACTAAGCTTTCAAAATGAGAATAAAAATATGAATCCATAATGACTCTAAACACCACTCAAATTACTTACTATAAATAACCACCAAACTTCATCAGTTTTGTTCTCTTGGGAACTGTAGGCTGCAAAGGTCCATCATCATCTCTTTTTTCACTCCTTATAGAACATTGATGTACCACTGCAGATGGCTCGTTTGAGGAAGACTGAATCATAACACATGCTTTTGCAGCAGCGGTATATGTAGCAGGCTTTTTTTGCATGATGAGGTTACTAGTCCCATGCACAACCTCATTTTAGTTGCTTTTTGTGACATGCCCAAGGGAACAATAGTTCTATTCATTTTTTTGTCTCCGCAGAGACCCCCAGATAACTATATGGGGCAGGCTGCAACTGATGTTTGCCACTAAATTATACTTTGGCCATTCTTCCTGAATGCAGTTTGTCAAGGCTTCTTTGGTTTCCTCTTCTACTATTACTCTCGGTATCTCTTTGGCCTACTGAAACGTTCCTTCTATAGGTTCCAGTTAAAATTTGTGATTTGTTTTATTGTGTTTTTTTTTTTTTTAATGGTGATTCCTATACATCTTCACATTATGTCTTTAATGCTCCAGATGGATTGGTTATTGTCTGGTTCTCTCTCCAGGTGTCTGTGATGCTTCTGGTGATCTGATATGTAGTATGTGATGAGACACATTGTTAAGGTCGTCTTTGTACTGTTTCAGGCGTTAACTTGAGTAAGCAGGGGTCAGCCTGACGTTGTTGGTGTCTCTATAGAGTTTGTCCAGGAATGGTACTGGTGACGTCCACATATATGCTTTCTCTGTTACTTATATGTTGGCCACTGTTGTAGCAGATGTTCAGCACTCAATTTATTGGGGCCACAGTTACACTCATCATTATCTTTAACTTATTGAATAGATAGTACAAGTTCATAACCCAGGATCCGAACACCCGACAAATGAAATATTCCAAAAATCGAGGAAAGCTTTTCAGCTGACTTTTGAAAGAATTTTTGGGCGTCTTGGGCTACTGTTTTGATGATATTCGAAAACCAAAAAAATCAGACTTCTGAAACACGGTCGTCCGTGAGCATTTCAGATTCTAGGTTACAGACCTGTATTTCAATCTGCTGTGGCCTATGTGGAGTGTGAAGATTACAGTTTGCTCACTTCTATTAACCTGGTAATATGCAGAATTTTTTTGGGTGGCCTGGATGATTTGCTTCCTGTATCTACCTGTGAAAAACCTCTAGGCCTCTACATGAGTTATGCCTGTATCAGGTTGACATAGATTTCTACCTTCCTTTTGCCAATCTGTCACTAACCTCTTCATTGTTAGGAAGGTTGCAATGAGATAGGATCCACTTTATCACAAATATTTTGAATCGCTGACAGTTTGTAAATCATTGTTTCTATAGGTCATTTAAGTTTTCAGGTTTGAAATTTGAAAGTAATATTCCTTGTGACATGCCATGTTTGAGAGATACAGTGAATGACAAATTTGTGTGTGTCTGTGAATAGTCTCTAAACTATGATTTTTTTTTTCTAAGAGAAAGTCTGCTGAGTCAGTTGTGGGCAGAGGAGAGTTGAAATGGCTAAATATGACAATTGCTAAATTTGGCATTTGAATATCATGCCTTTGCATTTTCGTTGTAAGTGTTTAACTTTTTCTACAGAAATGTTAAAGCTACGGGATATGATTTTTGCAGGAGATCATGTCCACAATGTACACCGTTAAGTGTTATTAATTTTTATGTATTTGATATGTTGTCATATTCCGTTTTGCTTAACACACTGTTATTGGTATGACCAGTTGTTGTACGGCCTGTTGGGATGTTGGTGTTTTCATGCAGGGTACATGTTGTGTTATGTGGCATGTTGTGTCTGAAGTCATAAGTCTGTCTGCATATATATTGATGTGGTTCAGGGATGGGAGGGTGGAAAAGAGGGGTGGAGGCGGGGGAGGGGGCGAACAGTACCGTCGGTCATTTTGTTTACATTTACTCAGTGTCTTATAATGTTATACCTATGATAATATTAGGACAAGAGAAGACATCAATTTCTGACTCTGTATTTGTGTAACAAAATATGTCCTGTGAGAGTTTACTGTTGCTGTGATCTAATTCAGCATCAGGCTAAACTTAGTAGAAATATTGTATAGATTTTTTATATATTTTTTTATTTGCGGATTCAACGGGGTTACATTTTATTTTTCTACAAAGCAGGCTTGGTGCATAGTGGATTTACACAAAACCCGGCAGCGTGGTACAAAATGTAAGATTTTTTCAGTCCAACAAGGGAAAATCTTGGTATGGACTTTTCTCCTAGACCATGCCCCCACCAACAACTACCTCGATGCAACCTGCCGCCCCCCACTCACCCGGAGGTGAAAAAAGCACATTATGAAGGAGTGTCCATCGACCATGGGCTGTGACAGCTCTATGATGCCGACACAAAACTCTAAGGGGTACCTCTGAAAAACGGCGAATATCTCGCATGATGGCGAGGGTACACCTGACTCCTGTCAAGAAAAAAAAGGGTTACATCATGAAATAACTAATATGCCCTCTAAGTTAGACATACTAACCTGAGATTTTGTCCCCTCGAGTATTAGCGGCGGTGTTCGCAAAAAATAAATTTAAAATAAATATATAAAATTTTTTTTCTTCAATCAAGATTCGTGCGATACACCTATAAAAAAGTTTGCTTTTATATGTTCTGTTATATTAAGTTCTGAGGCATTTTTTTCATTATTTCACAAATTTCGTATTTGGCAACAGTGCATTGGCATGATAACTCCCTTTTTTGTACAGTTGAAAATTTTTATGAAACTAACTGGAGAAGCAGATATGCTTACCCATGGAAAGCACATAGCTCTTGCTCTTGGTATTGTAAATATTCCAGGTGCCAGGTCTGGGGGTTTTCCTAGGAGTTATTGGGATAACCGTTGAGTCAGCTGGACCAGGACCCCCATGGGCTGTCTGAATGGTGCTTTTTTTACTGGCATGATTAGTAGGAATCCAGTAGGGCAAATATGATGGCATGTGTGATGCAGTTTAACAATTTGATAGTGCACACATTTTTTAGAGTACCTACATGAGTTCGCTTATCTTTATTGAAGTAATTTTATTCCATATTCTATTTGCATCAATCAGTTATCCAATAATAGAATTTTCTACGTATCATATATTTTTTAATAAACATATAAATTATTAAATATTTCATAAATATAAATACATTTGTGGTTGCAAACACAGTGTGGAGTATATCCTTGTTTAAGATATAATATATGGATTGACTTATCATGAATACACTGTTGTTTTTCAATGTTTGCCACATCTCCTGGGAGATCATAGGCATTTTGATGACGTATCACTTTCACAAGGTAATTTACTTTTCATTGGATTTTGTTTGCATGTAGGTTCTTGCTTTTTTGTAGGTCATTTATTATTCTTTTACTCTAAATTATATACTTCTTTTGTTGTTTCTGTCCTTACATGGGTGGTGTCTCGTTAGTGATTGTTGCAATATGTTGTCACTTTGGTATTTGCAGGCATGCAGTCGATATTAACCATGATTTTTCTTGTTTTGTTTTTAAGGTTAATGGATTTTGTTTTTTTATATTAAATCTAGGTACTCTCAAGTATATTCTCATAGATCTTGTCTAGTCCCATAGCCCGTTAAGTCGGTCAAGAATATTGTCTTAGGTAATTCTTCTTTTCTTCCCTTTGTTTCGACATCAGACTTCTAACCTTAATGACTCTAGTAAAAGGCCTGTAAGTCAGATGAATTGTTACAGGGGACCATCCCTACTAAACAGTTATTTCTCATTGAGAGAAGTGCACGTTTTGTTGCCGTACGCCACTCCATTCACTGCTGTAAGTTTGGGCAAAGGCTGGTAAAAGGCAGATGTCTTGGATGTCTCGGAGCTCAGAGATCTGTTGGGACCAATCCTGGTTACTTGTCATTTAGATTGGTTCCCTCAACTATTTCATTTAGGGCATATGATGAACATTCTCTTGCTTTTATCAGATTTTCGAAGGAAGGGGGTTCGTGTTGAGGAATTGCAGGAGGTGGAATACCACATACAAAGTACTGTCTACTCCTGCAAGAAAATGACAAATGTGTGTTCAGATTCTTGCCACCTGTATGTACAGTGTCACAGTTACAGTCAATACTTAGCAGCTGCAGGGCGGGACCCGATGGATGATTGGAAGCGAGGAATATTAAGTAGATTGTATTGTTCATATTCACTATTTATTTCAGTTTGAAACTACAGTTTTTAAGGGGCCTTTTTGGTGTGTGTTAATCTTATGACACTTTTTAGTAGGGTGGTTAATTCGTTATATTTGACCGGTGTAGGTTATAATTTCCACCGATGACGTTATAGTTTTGTGGGCTAGCGACAGGAATTTCACGAATGCCCCAGGTATAAGAATTTGGACACGAGGTGGAACCGAACAGTAGCAGAAAAAAACTCGGGAGGTAACTAAAAGGCCGCATTGACAATAACAGCCAGTGAATGTCGTGAAAAGGTAAACGTTGTAATTATTTATGCTTTTTTCAGATCACAGAATGTTCATGTACATATGTGTTATTTTAATATATGTTACCTGTGCATATTGACATTTTATTTATCTAAACTTTATTTTGTGTCTCTTCTGAGATTGAGTATATGCCTCATTATTTTCAGGTTGGATTAAGTACTACACATTGAGGAGGAGGGAAACCCTTTTTTCATAGCATTGCAACTGCAATCCTTGTGTCTGGAAACAACAGGGAGCATAGAGTGTCAGGTAGGGGGCGGGACACTGAAAGTATTATAGAGATAGTCAGCATCTGGAAAGACCAGAATTGAAAGGGAGTCAAATCGAGGGGTCTCTGAAAGGACCTGTTGCGCGACTTGGTCTTTAACTTGATCGTTGGTTAATATCGTTATTTTAGTTTCATACCTTGTTTAATTCTATATGGTCTGTATTCCGCAAAGTTATCGTTTTTGAATTTTCAGTGGATATGTTTCGGGACATATGATTGTTCATTCATCTAAACGTAATAATGTATTTATCTGACAGTATCTGTCTAATGATTTCATTTCCATCTATTACTGGTCTTGAACAGAGTATGGCGTTTTCTAATACGTTTGGTAGGTCATCGTTCAAAATTTATTTCATGAGTCTGGAACACTAAGAAACTTTAAAACACACCTTCCATTTAAAAGTCTCGTTTTGGACTACTTATTTTTTTTTAATCATGCATCCATTTTCATCATGGTTTTACATGGGACAATAATTTGTTTCCATTTAAGATTCAACTTGTATATTTCAACAGTTTTAAGTGTTATGTTGTTCTGTCTGTTATGTAATTGTTACTTTGCCGTTTTAATTAACGTCCATTATCTTGTAACCAAATGCTTGGCATAATTATTATATTTACACAGTATTAATTTCTGCTAATAGTTCCATTAGGGTCACTGCCTAATATACATATCAAAACTCTGACTATATTATTAATTCAGTTTTGGCATTGCTCGCCAGGCTCTACCAGCCGTTACGCATCATCTCCGCATTTGTGTTTCACGAATATCGCGTATTAGAATTATTGCGTTAAATACAACCGTCTTACATAATCCTGGACTCACTGGTCCTTAAACATATTATTATTTCATATGCTTTGAAAGCATTATATTGAAGGCTAGACATAATCCTTAGTGGTTTTACCACACAATCCGATAATACCTGGTCATTGCCAGCAATGAAAGGCAACACAAGGACTGTCAACGGTTACTAGCCCGTAAAAGACGTTCATATCATCGTTTCACACAGGACGAACTTATTATTATATTAAGTTGAGGTGTTGTAGGATGCAACCATTCCTGGAATTCAAGTTTTAAAACCAAAAATGTTTACAAAATGCTCGCCACAACCCTTGAAAAAATCCTCAACAGACCCGGAATAACTGATAGAATGGGACAGGACGAACTTGGACATAAGTATGTTGTGATGTGTATACTTGTGGGGACCAAACTGAAAAACTTAATGGATGTGATTTTCCTTCTTCTTTTCTTTGAGATGTTTCATCTAATTTCCTTCTGCTTGGGTTTTTCTGTTTCTTAGGAGAAGTTGTCTTGTATTTTTTTTTACTATAAAATACTGTCCTAAATATTGAAGAAATGTCCTAATTGACTGAGTTGTTAGGAGCTGGCTGGTCTCTTCGTGGCAAAGGTTGATGGGTTCCAATTTGCGGCTGATTGGTTACCCAGCTGTAAATGGGTTACTTGACTTCTTTGCTCTTCAGGTAGGGAAGGAAATAGGAGAATGGAAGAGGAACTGGTCACCAAAACCTTATCATTGCTGAGGTACCCTAGTATAGTGAAGTCTCTATACACTTCAGTTCAATATGGCAGTATTTGCTAATGGGGCGTCACTTTTAATATATTTAAAGTACATATTTAAATTCATAGGGATGCTGTTTAAATCTGGTTAGGAAATTATAAGTTTTTAAACTAATAAAAAACCGGTGGTATTGAATTCAGTTTTACAAATAAACAGTTCACATGAGACAAAGGGTCGTTTAGTGGTTTTACCACTTCGTCTCAGCCACTAAAAAGGTGATAAAAGAAAAAAAAAATTACATATAGGTACTACCAAAAAATATACGATGATGAGAAAAAGAAATATTACAACAAAAGAGTGATACAAGCATGATGGAAAAAGCTAAAACAACCTACAGTGATGAGAGAAAATAAAGGAACAATTACAAATACACTGGATATAACCGTAAAATCTAAATATGATATTTCTGTATTAACTTAGTTAGGGTTATAAATATTTCCGTTTAGTTTCATTTTGGTTGTATTGAAACACAAAACTGTGGAATAAACTAGTAAAATTTAAGGCTTAGCTCGAGCAAATGAATACTGTGGAAGATAAAGCGGTTGTCATCTTGTACAGAAACCAAAAGGAAAAGTGGTCGTACGATAGACGACAATACAAGAGATATAAAACAAAGATACAAAAAACCAAGATACCAAAGAGCAAAAAACACAAGAAGATAGATATAGATTAGAATAAATAAAGGACAACGAATTAAAGAATGGATAAAAGAGAAAAGCTTCCTGAAATTTATTGCAATATGATGTTGGCAATATTTAAACCATTCCGGGAGCTAGAACGCCCATATTTTATATATTGGACGATTCTCCAACTAAAAGCGGAGTCTTGTCAATTACCGGCACATGAACAGAGGGCGAGGGAAATGTATATCGGTATTACCTGAATGGGGTCAGGGCTATTCGAAATGATGGGCACACCGGTAAATGTTTTGTCGTCGATTGAATGTCTATTCAAGTGCTACGAATACTGTCTGCCAATGCCTACCTGTTTCCACCAATATATGGTCATTGCAAACCTCATTGCTCGATGTTGGCATAAATCCAGGTTTCTGGGATTAGCACGGGTATAGACTATTTTATGATTATTTAAATTTTTCCTTTCGGAAAAGTGACTGTGAACTGTCTGTGTTTGGGAGTACAAAACGGAAAGGTCTTGGCATATCAGGCATTGGCACGGTTTAGTACCAAAGTTTCTGATGTTATCTTGACCTTAATTGTATCAACTCGCGTCAACTCAATCAGACGGCACTCATACTAAACATTTGTCCAATCTGATCAGACTCAAACCTGGTTCCTAAAACCTTTCCATCCTCATGTCTGGCGGGGTATAGAAGAGAATTTCTCGTTTCGAAATCTGCCTTTATCAAAAATTCATCCTGATACCAAAGAGTTGTTTAGTGATACACCTGTGGTTAGCATCTGTTCGTAAGGGGATAGGAATTTTAGGGATAATATTCTTGTAAACAGTCGCTTGCACATTCTAGCCAATTTACCTTTGGTACTAAAACCGTGTTGCCAATACGCCTGCCTGATAATGCAAGACCTGTCCGTTTGTAATCACAAATAACTCAGGACAGTCAACTTTTCCGAAAGGATAAATTTTATAATCTTACGAGTGTCTTTTTTACGTCCCCGAGAATACAGAAAACCCTGAATTTATGCAATCAATCTGCAAGTAGGTGTGGCAACGACCTATATTGGTGGTGAAACAGGTTGGCCGTTTGCAGTAAAAGGTTTCGTGAGAACTGAAGACATCTATCATGACAAAAATTTACCTGTGGGCCATTCATTTCATATAGGCCACTGACCATTCAGGTTATTTCCGACTTAATGTCAACTGCCATCTGTTCATGTGCGGCTAATGAAACAGACTCGCTTTTCAGTTGGGAATCGCACTTTTATTTTTTTATTGGGCGTTATTGCTCACCGCCATGGTTTATATATGACACACTTATTTTTGCTATAATATGGTTCTTTTATCCCTTTGTTCATTCGTTTAGTACCGTTGTATCGTTAGATCGAGCTTACTTTTGTTTTTTGAGTTGGTTAGTTTCGGTTATTGTTTGTGTTCTCTTCGAGATTTGTCGCGTGCGTTACAGGGCTATTACTTGTGTTTGCTGTGGAACATGGAAGACTGTAAGCTTTTTGTTACAATATGTATTTAGTGGTGAGTGACGTAGAGGATTGGAGGTAGTGGGGACTAAGTTGGTGCGATTTTATCTACGGGTGGGGGAGGTTAACCCAAACCAACATCACGGGAAGGGGGCGGAAAGGAAAACATAGGGCGAACCTGGTTGGTGGCGTTAGGGTAGGGGGGCATGGAATTGGGCGAATGGGTGGCTGGGGTCAACGGAGCGCGATGGGTGGGGCGTGTGGGAGGGGGGTAGAGCAATTGCAACTTGTGGGGGTTGTACTTTTGAAAATTTGGGGGAAATGATCCATTTTGTTGTTATTTCTCATCATCGTCATTGTTATTGTTCTAAGTCATGATCATTTATGTTATTTTTTTCTGTAAGTCACCCTGTTGTGGCTGCGCAGGAGTTTTAAAACCCGAAACGTCCCTTGTCTCATCGTGAACATTTATTTGTCAAAAAAACTGTATATACATTAATACGTTTTATTAGTTTATAAATTTTTAAAATTTATAGTCACTTTTATCTGTCGCATTATAGCCATCCTGCCTTAAGCATATTCAATTATTATAATTGAAGAGTCAGCTCCATGTGTGTGCATATGACTTCAACAAATTTATGAAAAAGCAACACTTTATTGTCAATGGTCATCCATTCAAGTTCTTTCCTTGCCTTCTTTCCATTTTGAAGCAATTTTTTATATTGGCTATTCAAGTTTCATTCAGGAGGGTGTAAATGGCCCACTTGCTCAACCTTGGGATTGTCACCATCTACACTTTCACAAACATTGTTCTTCATATTTTTTCACTGTGTATAAAAACTCTTTTCAATAGTTCTTAATTATATGCCTCATAATCCTGATTATGTTTAACAAATCCATTTGTCTTATTTTTATACTGTTGGAGGGTTTTGATTTTGTTTTTTGGTTTTTATTCTTCATTTTTTTAAACATACATACTTCAAAAATTTGATGGTTGATGGGATACACTATAAAATACATGCTGAATATATGTACTACTTTATAATATTGCCATGACTTTCTAAAATTATCTTGCAGCCCAGAAGTATTATTCGGGAATGAAAGGATACAGTATGCAAGATGAGCGCGAGAGAGAGAGTAGTGGACAGAATGTTTGAGGGCTTGTCGTGCCCCAACAATTCTTAAACCTTCTTGATATTATTAAAGTTCGTTGTTTGCTCGTGCCTTTTTGCGGCCAGTATTCTTGTCCTGTTTGCTGTTCTGTTACAAAAATATCCATCATTCCGAATTAATCTGCCTTTTGCTATCTTAAAATATGTGTGCAAAATATCTTTTGTTGGAAAGATACAGTATATGCATGTTTTATTAAATACTTGCAGTACATAATAATAGTTATTGCACACAACAGTGTGCGGATGATATGTCAAATTGGTTGCTACCGACATAAGTAGTGTTAGCTGGACTCCCCCTTTTTAGCTGTATTTTCATTGTTCTCATAGTTGGCATTTTTGGGTTTTGAATACATAAATCTTAAAGATTCGAAAGAAGAAAAAAGCTTAACAAAAAAGATTTTGGGAACGATAAAGTAAAAAAAAAAGTCCCGGCTAACTTGAGCTTGGAGTCGCTATTATGCATAGATAACCCAAGTCATATTTTTCAGAGAGGTCGCGGCAAAAACCTGACTCCTGATGGCCGCGCGCAAGGGTTGCCTGGGGGGAGCGCCCAATGAAGGGATTTCTTCACAGCGTAAAACCAACCCCCCATCTTAAGAAAATTTACCAATCTCAGATTGTGTAGCACATTTCTTCGACCCACTCCTGCTCCTAAATTTGCACACTTACGCAGCCAACGCCTACACCCGCGAGCCCTTAAAGTAGAAGATATTATTTTCATGCTTAAGGGGCTTTCAAGACAAGAATCGACCTATATGAATGATGTCCCCAATTATCTACCTATCTGCCTCTCGATTCAAATCACTTGGTAAGTCCAGCAAAACTAGTCCAGTCCTCAATTCCAAAAAAAAGGGGGGGGTGGGGTATTTTCAGAAACAACTGTCTCTACCGGCGTGTAATAATTACATATCAGAAGCATACAACACATGCTAGGAAGCAGAACACTTTAAACATTCTTGCGCTCTATCCCATTCGATAAACATGCGGTTTACGTTTTCAACTCTACAACCTCCTCGCGAACTCGATCAGCTAAGACGTATAAATCCTCGACACTTTATAAATCAGACTGGTAAACGTACAAGCACCCCTTATCAACGAAAGTAGCTATCCAGGTTAACCTAACCAGATGAAATGTAAGTCTACATCCTTTTTGTACTGCCGTGAGAACAAGGCGTACGCGCTCTCACACATCGGTACCTGTAAACTAGATGAGCATAACAGGATTATAATGCAAATTTGTTACTATACCTCGAGGCTAATGTACTCCTCACATTAGGTGGTCACCAAGTCAAGAGGAGTGATTTCGGTCCAATTGTTGTTATGTGGATGACATGTTTTTTCGACCCCCGCGCATACACGTTTAAACAATATCTCCAAAAACTAACGATGAATGTAGGTGTTAAAAAATACATGCTATCAGATGGAGGATACTAGGAGACATGCTAGCCCATGCCAGCTTTCCCACCCGCCATTTTAAAACTAACGAGTTAAAGCTGCAGACAGAAGTTTACATCCTTTGTAGACGGGAGAGGGAGAGAGCCCTGATGTCGAGAGCACAACGGAGGACTTTACACCTATAACATAGGAAAAAGTAGTTGACTGAACACTGTGTTTGAAGTTTCGAGCACCTAATTCTATTACTAGAGCACGAGCGGGGTTGAAAGGAAAAAAATTTTCACGGAGGATAGTTTGACCTCAAGGTAAGGGAAATGGACAACTCAAACAGGGACCTTATATCTTGTATCATGACCCCCAAAAAAAACCCCATAAAAAATACACCACGATACTATGGTCTTTATTTCAATAAAATGCCGCGTCGAAGAGAAAACTAAAAAAGACCTATTAAAAGTAGGATTGAACATCACAAATATCCGATTAATAATGAACAACTAAAGGTTGAAAAACATAAAAATTGTTTTTTCTTTATATATAGAGTCATGATATTTAATGGGAAACCTAGCTAGTTCAGCTAGCAGACCATCAATTGCAGCATGAGAAATAATATGCATTTCCCTAACTTAGATACAGACGGGATAGATAAACCTAAGGAATCCATACCATGTCAAAAGACTGTATGTGTTTTTTTTTTTTTACAATCAAGACAAAGCGAATGTCACTGTTTAACAACTAATGTCACCAAAAGTTTAGCCAAAACTTTGGGCCTAGAGCCTTCAAACGACGTAAATAATAACTCCGGAGCTGCTAATTAAAGAGAGGTACCATATGTGTGTGACCCGCATTTTAGGGCGTACTAAAACTATAACTTAGGCACAGATTTCGTTGACCCTAGAGAAATCCATGTCCCAACTCATAATATCGGTGTTGTTAATGAAAAGACAAAGTAGAGGACAGGTCGGACTTAGCATGGACCGTTTAAATACAATACTGTGACTGAGATATTGACTGAAGTGACTTTGGATTGTAAAATTTGAAAGGGCCTGGGGGAAAGTCGCCGCGATTGCCAACCGCATTACTTTATGGTTAGCGCGCTCTAGACACCGGGGGGGGAGGGCGGAAGGTGAATTTCCGACATTCTGGACATTAAGTCTGTTTCAGCAGAGTACCAAGTTGTGACAAGTTAAGGAATGTGGAGTTGATTGGATTCCACGAAGGATACCCTACTAATAGTCGGGACGCACATCATACGGCCCAAGCATAGTCAAAGCTGATGTTTTTAGCTTAAGGCAGCATATTAAGCTCTTGTTTATCAATTCTGCGAAATTTCTAGGTAAGACCATGAACAATATTTATTTTCTGTATATATTTTAATAATTTCAGATTGATTACTACTGCGCCATATCAGTAAAAAATAATTACGACAAGTAAGTGTTCGGCTCTAGATTCCCCAGCCACTAGATCAGGGTCTTAGAGGACCATTACATTACAAAGAATAATATATAGGAGTGCTTAATATAAAAAAATAAAAACACGATAACTATTCTTATTTAATAATATAAAAGATTACTTGAACTTATTTATAAGATGCAATTTAATATTGGGGAAATGCTTTAATACTTTGTGGAAATTTACATACTGGGTAAAAAATGCTGTTATGGTCAGATAGATCTGACCCAGTCTGTGTGGCTGTGTTGTGAAGTGTTGTGTGCAGAATGTGGACTTCATGGAGGTAGAAAACACTCTTAATCCCATGATCTAATAATTAATATAGGTGATTGTCAGGAAGTGCAGTTACATCCCTTTTGGCACAATTTTGGTTTCCAGTGTTCAAATCCCGTAATTGTTATACACAGTGTGGACCAAGCAGTCCTATCACATTGTGTAAGAGCAGCGTATATGCCTAAGGAAAAAGGGAGAGACAAACACCTAAAAAAAACAAATGTATACCAAGGTCAGAGAAATGGCTAGTCATAAGAAAATTAAGTGGCCCTGACTAGAAAAGACAGAGAAGAATTTTTTCAACCAAAAAAAAAACATACTAATGACCATTCACAACCAAGCACATGACATGGTGGAGGTTCAAAATTAACTATGGTTTTTATCCTTAAAATCAATGGTAAAATAAAATTGGCAGTCATAGACTGGAGTGATGACACCACCCCAACAGCATATCTCAGCTAATAAGTTACTAACTGGGGACTATTCTTAACATAAATTATTATTAAACACAGTCAAATATCCCTGGACACTACTAATTACGCCAAATCTAAATCGGCGACGTGCAACCTCAAAATGGCACTGTGTTGTGGTAGTACCCGGAAAAGGAGGCCTCCAGTACTGAGGCACAGTCTAAGTCCCTACTGTAACACTTATCTTTTCAATGAACTATAAAAAAATTAAAACATTAATTATTAATCATCACAACAACCACCAAATTATATCCAATTCCATAGTTAGTCACAACATAATAAAAATCATAAATTAAATATCACCTACTAATTAATATCCCCAAAATACATAACAACCTTTCTCAATACTTTAATATAATGCAGAGGTCCTTGCTCAAACACCAAATCTCAATATAATTCCGTAGCCTAAATATAAGTCTTCTCTTTACAAAATAACCCAAAACAATTCTATTTCCTATCTTAAACCAATTCTATCCCCCCTCACCCCTCTCCCCT